>PVJX010007674.1:0-69668 GCA_004027295.1 Dolichotis patagonum
GAGTGTGAAAACTTGAAAAGGGAAGTGATTGGGCAGTGGACTAAATTAGCAGCCCAAGAAGGGGAAATGACAGCTGTAGTCAGGGCGCACATCTGCTAGGATCAAAACCACTTAAAACACAAAAACAAAATCATACTACATCAATAAACCAGGAACTGGAGAAACTTCCTAAGCATACTGAAGATCATCATGAGAAAAACACAACTAACATCATACCCAATGGGTGAAAGACTGAAAGCTTTTCTTCTAAAATCAGGTGCAGGACTAGCATCCCCATACAGTATTGGAAATTCCAGCATGCATATTTCAGCGAGAAAAAGAAATAAAAGTGAGGCATGGTGGTGCACAGCTGTAATCCCAGCACTTAGGAGGCTGAAGCAGGAGGATCACTGCAAGTTTGAGGTCAGCCTGAACTACACAGTACCTTTAAGGCCAGCCTGAACTGCATAGTGAGATCCTGTCTCAATTTTAAAAAAGCATCAAAATTAGAAAGAAACAAGATAATTTCTTGTTGCATGGTACATGATCTTATATTAGAAGATCCCTCAAAGATCCCCAACAATCCCTCTCTCTCTCTCTCTCTCTCTCTCTCTCTCTCTCTCTCTTACACACACACACACACACACACACACAAAGCATTTGTGTTGATTGTCAACTTGCCTGGATTAAGAGACTACTGGAGAACTACTGGAACTGTGAGGGCACTTACCTGCACAATAAAGGAAACCATTGATGCCTTGAGCTCAAAGCTGAATATGCTTTCAGGAGGCGGGGCTTAGGTGGGAGAACTGGATCCTAGGGACATGACCTTGGGACCTGTATTTGGTCCCTGGGACCTTCCTGTCTGGCTGATTCCCTGCCCTCTGAAAGGCTGCCATGAGTTGAGCCTCTTTCCTCTGCCAAAGGCTTCTACCATGCTGATTGGGTGTGGGAGCCCAGAGAAACCATGAGCCAAAAATAAACCATTTCCTCCTATAAGTTGCATATGTCAGGCATTTTTGTCCCAGCAACTGGAAGGCTGTGAGAATAATAAACAATTTCAGCAAAGTTACAACACAAAGTCAGTCCATTCAAAACGATTTATGTCTCTGTACAGTAACAATGTACAGAAAAAGGAAAATTAAACAAATGGTTCTATTTATAATATAAAAAAGAACAAAATTCTTGGTGACAAGCCAAACCTAAGGAGTGAGAGGCTTATCTACTGAAAACTAGAAAACATTGTGTTAAGACATTGAAGAAGGTATCACTAAATAGAAAGGCATCCTGTTTTATGACTAGGAAGACTTATGTCAACAGGATAGTATTACTCGAAGTGGTTGGCAGATTTAACTCAATGTTTATCAAAGTTTCAGTGACATTTTTGAAACGTCAGACAAAAATAGAAAAACTGGTCCTAAAATTCATATGGAATTTCAAGATTCCCAAGAGCCAAGTCAATTTTGCAAAAGATCAAAATTGAACAACTCGCACTTTCTGATTTCAAAACTTACTACAAAATTACAGTAATAAAAACAGTTGAACTAGCATAAAGGCAGATATAGAGGTTCATGTAATAGAATAGAAAGGCTAGAAATAAACACTGTCATATATTTTTAGAGGGCTGTTGAGAAAAATGCCAAAGCCATCAAATGAAAAAAGGATAGGTTTTCTGCCAGAATTGTTGAAAAAAATAGTTATCCACATGCAAAATATCAAAGTTGCATACTTACATTAGGTTATGAAAAATATATCCAAAAATAACTTCAGTCCCTAAATAGGAGAGATAAACCTATAGAACTCTTGAAAGGAAACACAAAAGAAAACATTCATGGCATTGAATTTGCCAATGAATTCTTGGCTATAATAGCAAAAGTACAAGGTAGAAATGAAAAGTATATATATATATATATATATATATATATATATATATATTTCACCAAAATTAAAGCTTTTGTGTTATCAAAGGAAAGGACACTATATCAAGAAAATGACAAGGCAACCTAAAGGATAGGTGAAAGTATTTTCAAAACATCTGATAAGAGATTAATATCTACAGTATGTGAAGAACTACAGTCCAATGATAAAAGCAAAAACAACTTAATTAAAAAGGAACAAAGGGTAGGAATAAACATTTTTCCAAAGATATGCCCAAGAACAATCAGAGTACAAACACTGCCCAATATCTCCAATACTCGGGGATATGAAAATTAAAGTCACAATAAAATAGCACTTTATATCCATTAAGTTGGATACTACAAAGCAACAAGAATAAAACAGAAAATAAGTGTTAATGATTATGCAGTGATACTGAAGTTCTTATACCTGGCTGATAAAAATGTAAAAAGTGATGGAAACAGCATGTTGGGCCTCAAAAAATTAAACACAAAATTACTATATTCTAAAATTCTAATTTTAGTAAGCTCAAAGGAATCAAAAGCTGAGATTTTTTCTCTGGGGCTAAGGATTAGACTCAGGACCTCGACACCGAGCTACATTCACTGCCATTTTCTATTTTTATTTTGAGCTATATATTTGCACTACTTTTGGTTTATGGCCAAAATTGTTTATCTTACATGTATTTTTAATGTAACTATGCTTCCAGCATAATTTAATTAGAAATATATATTCTAAGCCTCAAACTACTAGTTTATAACAACTTTGGTAACACAATTTACCCAAATTTAGACAAACACCTATTTTCGGGCTGCTAGCTGTATCAAATTCCACTGTAAGATAGATGCCAGAAATATTTCACAGTTGAGAAGTTTTTATGATAATGTTGGCATTTATTGAGATTATTTATAACAACTATTTTCGAAATTTTCAACTATGCTAAAATATTGAGCAATGTACATAGTTCCTGCAATTCATACTTCACTCTGCTTTAGCATATAATTATCCAAAAGTTCATTCTTCTGTTAATTCATCTAAATTATCTCATCCATTGATCAACTACTTCGGTCCTAAACTCCTTAGACAGTATATACTTTACTAGGGTTCAAGATTTGCCCATGGTGTGTTTAAAGTAAAATTTACATATTCATGACTTATCATTTGGTAAATATGTACTTTTACTAGACACAGAGTATCATTAGCTTGACCTCAGAAAATTCTTTCTCATTTGCTGTCAGTTACCTAGCCTAAACATCCTTCCCCAGAATAACTACTGTTCTAATTTTTTTCACTACACATAATTTTTTTTCCTGTTTCTAGAATTTCCAATAGATGGAATCATACATTTTGTGGTTTCTTTCATTTGGCATAATGTTTTTCAGTATCAATAATTCATTTCCTTCTACTGCTGAGTAGTGTTGTTCCCTCAGCAGTCCCTTCATTATAATTCTGTTGTTGTTTATTCATACTCCTATTACCAACCACCTTGTTTCATTTGTTGGCTTTGCCTTTTATGACGTTATTGTGAACATTTTGTGACAGTTGCTTTCATTGTTTTAGATAACATCCAGAATTAGAATTACCAGTAGGTAATCATTCAGATTTTATGGATATAAACAAAAGCCAGGCCTTTGCTAAAATAACAGTAATCCAACCAAAAGTCTGAGTTCCAGCTGCTTTTCATCTTTGTCCAAACTTGCTATTGTCGCTCTTTATAATTTTAGCCATTCTGTCCAGTTGTGTAATGATTACACTTGGCATTCTCCTGATAACTAACATTGTGAAACATTTTTGCATATGACTTAGTATATTTTCTTTATTCTTTTTTGAAATGTCTCTTCAAATATTTTCTTCCTCTTAAAAACTGGGTTTCTTTTTTCCCTTCAGCTGTCTTATATGGTGTCTATAGCTGATCCTGGGATCTCTGGCATTAGCCCTCTGTTCAGAGAGATGCCAGGTATCTCTGGATTCTTGCACAACCATATTGTGGGAGGTCCATCAAGAAAGCACTTTGATTTTGGCAGGCCCAGTATTTGCTTCATGAAACCTCACTGCGTCAACAAGAACCTTCCTGGAAAGGGGGGCAGTTTCCTGCTATTTCTTGTGGCAGTTTTGGCTTTTGGCTGTATAAGTTTATTATCCAGCCATATCCCAAAATTATCCCTCATACAAATCTTAGGGTAGTGAGAAATAAACTTTTCTCTGTTAGTATGATGACTTGAATTTACTAGTGACTTTATCCTTAAAGTATAAAAAATAAAAAAAGGTAGTATAGAGAGTCCTTTCCCGTCCTTGTTGCGGTCAAGGAAGTTTATATTTGTAATCTCACGGAAAAGATATTGGAATTCTAGAAAGTTAATTCCACTCTATCACTTCCAGTACAACCCGCAGCGAGAGCAAAGACACTAAGGCATACCTATAATTGGGAGCCAAGGGAGTCCTAAGTCCAGCTAGGGTGACTGCTAACCAGAACAAAGGGCCTTGACCCAGGGCCAAGCCAACTGTTACTAATTCTCCATAAGGGGCGTGGCTGGGGAAGAGTGACTGTGAGAGCGGCAGAAAGTGCATGAGTACTGTGAGCTGGGCCAGGAAGGTGGTGCGAAATCACCTCTGCAACATGGAGAGAGAAGGATGTACAGAAGGAGTAATCGGTATAACACAATTCAAGGTAGTATCTAGTGTCTTGGGGTTGGTACTTCAGCTCTGATGTGTAATCTTTTATGCCCTGGGAAGTTATAGCTTCTTATCTCGAGGTTGGATCCCAGCGGATATCGTGGAGCGTGGCTTTGCTTTCTGCCCACCTCATACTTGATTTTGGGAGCTGCGGGGCAGGGTAACACTGACCTGTCCTCTTTCTTCAAAGATTGCATGTCAGCACCTCTCCTAGACTGATTTGCATGGCTTAAAGTCAGTTGAAGGGATAAGGAAAAGTCCTAGCCAGCTCTGTATATATCAATGCATGGTAATAGGGCCAGGTTTAGCCAAAATGGAGATAATTGCTCTTCTTTCAAGAAAGGTACTCCAGGTGGTCCTCCACAAGTTAGCTCTAACATTATAGAACTTTTCCTTAAATGAGGGATCTGATATCAAGTTGAACGATGTTCACAGTAAAACACACTTTTGCCCTGAATCAAATTACTCTAGGAAGCTTTGGAAACCTGAAATATGTTACTTTGACTCAATGCTCCTTCATATATGTTCATGAAGAAAAAAAATATTTAGTTTTTCCAGACCTGAAGTTTGATGACACACAGAACATTATAAGAATGGTTTGGTATAGAACAGAATTCTTCTCCATAGACTATGAATAAAATTTAAAGTGCTTATAGAAAAAACAAATCAGCTAGCCACGGTGGGGAGTGACTGTAACCTCAGCTACTTAGGAGGATGAGGCAGGAAGATCGCATGTGGGAGGCTATTTAGTGAGGCAATTTAGTGAGATCTTGTCTCAAAATAAAGTAATAAAAAAGATGGAGGGTATGGTTCAGTGACGGAGTGGCTATCATGCCTTAACCCTTAGGATTAATCCCTAGAACCTCCCCAGAAAAAGAAAAGAAAAAAGAAAAAAATATTTAAAATGACTATAATTAGAGAGAACATTTCCTCCTAATTTTTGGTTTATGTGTGACAAGGCTTTTGGCATGGGTTAATGGAAAACACATTACAGCATTAATTGCAGGGAATTATATTATTAGCTAATGAAGGACAGAATTTTTGTTGTTGAGGTTGCAATTTGGATGCTGCTTAATCAGACTACTGAGCCAAGTTTCTGCAGAAAAGAAACTTGGAGGAACCTCGTGCAATCAACGTGCTGGTAATGTTTGTTCCTGGTATGACAAGCTATGTCAATACAAAATACCTGCATCCTTGCATTTGGAAATGCTACGAGAAGCTACATTTCTTTTTCTTTGCCTTACAGCTTGTGTGTGTTTCAAGTTTAAACTGACTGTTTTGGCCATGCTCTACAATTTGCAACACTGGATGATTACTTTTGGATACAGTATAATAGTGAAAAAGATAGGAAACAAATTGAAGGTCACAGACTTAAAGAGGGGGGCCCAACTTTTAGATTTGTGAGGTCATGGTTTGAAAGTATTTCTGACACAGAAAGCAACAGCACAACAGGGAAAGCAGTTTTATAACCAGAAAGATGGAGAATTGTCCCACCGTTCTATATCTTAATGACTATCCATGACCCTGGACAAGGTCACAAAGCTCTCAAAGCCTCAGTCACCATACATGAACAACAGTCTTGTGGGCTATCTGAAAGAACTACTGATTATGAGGATTAAATGAAATAACGGTAGTATGTATCTGACATATAGAAAATAACAACCATTACTATTGGACATCAGTGATAATTTTACTTTCTTATTTAATGGATGCATCAATACATTTATTTTAATCAAATAAATTTATGACAATGTATTTATTGTAATATTTTCCTTCATTTTCACCCAATATGATTAAATGTGTATCATATCCTTCTGTTTTTTTCTTCCCTTCTATTCTTCTTCCTTTTCTTTCTTTCTCCCTTTTTTTCTCCAGGAACATGTATAGTCTATATGCAAATTTCAAACAATCTTATGCTGAAGTTATGCTGGGGAGGCTGTTTATTGTCATTGTTCTGACATCTAAAAGTACGACCTATTTGTGAACTTCCTTGTCATAGCTGGATATAATTGCTGCCTTGCCCTAGATTTAAGGACTTCCTTGCTGGCCACGGAGAGGAATCATTTGATGCTGAAAATGCATAATCTTTTGCTTTTGAACAGCTCATCACAGGCAACCAGAGAGGTTGGTTTTTGCCATAGTTTTCATTCAATTTCTGGTTATGTAGTGCTATATATCTTTAGGTTTTGAGAGGTAAGAACTAGTGAATCATTTCAAGATGCAACACTAGATAGAACAAACCATGTTATTTCAGTATGTAACACTAGATGGAGCAAAGAGATCTTTCTTTTTCATTTCAAGCCCAAAAGTTTAGATATTATAGGAACAAAATAGAAATTTCACTTTGTAATTAGATGACTAAATAAGCCAACCAGATTTTAAAATGTTTAGACACTTGAGTTTTCTTTTCATCAATCCCAAACTTTCCACCCCAAGACCCCTACCACACCACTATCATTGTCCTTTCCACCCTACAGCATGCCTTGAGATTTGAGCTCCCTTGTAGGGAGAGAAAAGATGTACGTTTTCCTGTTGATTGAACAAGTGTAGCTAGAGGATCCACCAGACCTCTTTCACTCTATGGAAACACTGTAAAAATAACAGTGTTTATGAGTTATGTATTAGTCTGCTTTGCAGTTATTGGAACAAAATACCCGACAGCAGCAATTTAGCAGAAAAGTTTATTTTGGCTCATGGTTGCAGTGGATTCAGTCCATGGTAAGTTGATTACCAAGCAGAAATGGCGTAGTAGAAGTGCCTGGTGGAGGAAAGTTACTCAGCCCATGGCAATCAGGGAGCAGAGAGGTAGGAAGAGCCAGAGCAAAAGATCTGCTCACTATAGGTACTCCCTCAGTGATGTAACTCCCTCACTTGGGCTGCATTTACTAACAGTGCATAGAGATATGAACTTAACAGTGGTCAATCACCAATGAGTATAGTGCTCCCAAGATATAGTCACTTTCCAAAACCTCCAGCTCTGGATACATAAGTCTTTTGGTGGACATTCTACATAAAAACCATAACATGTTGTATTTAGTTGGTATTACTGTCTTCTCAGCTCTGGAAGACTGATGTGTTGGGATTATGGACAATCTCTGGCTGCAGGTTCCTTTACCACAACCTCATTGCATCAAGCTCAGTTATGTGTCTGGAGTATATTCCAGGCCTTACTTCCATCCATTATCTTCCTACCCTTCCTATAATAGCTCCCTCTTTTCTAGAAGAGCACATTTTAAAATTATGTCTATATGTGCATTAAATGAATTGAAGCAGATTATCTTTAGAGTCACTTTCCCAATTTAAAAATTCATAATTCTTGGCCAGAACTGTCATCCCTTTGTCCTTTCCTCCTGCTCCCTACATTTCACATCCTGTATAATATTCCACAAAATTTATGCTGAATAAGCACTGTTGAGTCAGTGAATGTATAAGAATATGAATAACTAGCTTCCTAACTTCATCCACCTATCTTAAGTTTTTCTTTCCTTTTCTCTTCCCCACCCTTGCCTCCTACTATTTTCTTGTCTGTATTAATTGGTCTTTGCTAGTAATTGAATTTAGGACTGTTGGTCAAATTCCTCCCTTACAAGCTAATTCATTCATATAATCTTTTCTCTTGCTCTCCAGTGCTTCCTGCTGTGTTATTTAAATGACTAGTGTTTTGTATTTTGTTTTCTACATTTATCTCTGGGCTTATATGGATTATACTTGGGCTCATTAAAATGGATTGACTGAGATATTTATTGAAATGACAGATTTGGATTCACTGAGCTTTCAAATGAAATTTGAATCTGAGTAGCAAGGTTACAAAAATAAAACCAAATTGCTAACAGGAACAGTTAGGGAGTTTGAAGCAAACATAAGAAACAAATGAGCTTTTATCCTAGGGGAGATAATCCCTGTGTCAATGGTCTTTGATGCATATAAAAATACAGTGCTGAGATTGCTGCCCTGTTCTGCCTCATAAATTTCCTGCCTTTGCCAATCAATAACTGATTATCTTCAAAGCCAAGGACACATTTCTGTTTCCCAAGATTTATATTAAGTGTCAGTAGCAAAATTCTCTCAACTTGTACCAGGCCTGCTAAAACAGATTTGAATATGAACAAACACAGGAGCTCTTTATATTTGGAAGTAATGATGACTTAGAATCTTGGGGCATAATTGTATACATGTGAATTATTCATCAAAAACTGCTATAAATAAAAGTAGTTTTAACCCAAATTGTTTCATAACAATTCGGTTTTAACAGTGTACATGAATAGCTATTTAAGTGCTAATTAGAAAAAAGCCCTAGAAATATTTTTACCAATAAAATATCATATATGGTATTTCCCTATTTCAGGGAGGGCGGGATGTACCATCAAGCATCTGTAGCAAAAGGATTGATAGTCCATAGGTGCATTAAGAATTATCTCTACATTAAGTAAAATAACTCCTATATGTACATCTTTATATATAGGTGCAGTTTTAACTAACAAAATAAACTTTGCTTAAAAGAAATAACAAATGTTCTTATTTTCTTTGCTCAATTGAGTAAAAACAGTTTCTTCTGCTTTTTTGCACCAAGTACTTATGTTATTTACAGAGTCCTAGAGCATTTTTTTTAGGTAGGTGGCTCAATTTCCCTTACAGTGTGTTAATTAGGGTTCGAATGCTTTGTTCTTGATTTATTAAATACCTTCTAGTCTTTATGGCAATCTGCAAGTCACAGTGAAGAAGTCAGATATGAACTGAATGCTGATTCTTCTGCTGGTTAATATAAGCCTACAGTTTCTCAAATAGGAAAAACTGTACCTTGACTTGTTCTCTCAAAGTAATGTTAGTGGGGCCCAATCATACCTTTTGGAGGACAGGTCATAAGAAGGGATTCTCATTGTTAAAAGAAGAAAACAAAAACAGAAAGCTGACAGTTGCTAAGAAATTAAGAACAATTTTATGAGTATGGGGTCCATTTGCGTTTTTATATCTGGCTCGCCTTTGAAATATGGAAGTCTGATAAATTAATCTTTTGAAAGGAGCTTAACTCCCTGCCAAGTTTATGTTTTTTTCGGGGGCAGGAGATTTATGGTCCTAGCAGAGTAGGCAGATGGCGTCTTCTTGGCTTCCCAGCAGCAGCCTGATGAAGCCTCTTGCTCTGCCCCAGATGGATCTGGGGGCTCCTGCCTTCGCGATGAACCCCCATCTCAATCCCTTCTGGGGCAGGCAGAGGGAAGGCACAGGGAGCCCCTGTGCCAAGTGCTGAGTGACATCAGCAGAACTAGCAAGCTGAACACAGCCTGAGCACCGAATTCTTCTCCAAGCAAGGGAAATCCCCCAGCTTATGGAATGTTTCTTGCTAATCTCTCTTCCTGGCTATTATTCAACTATTGTGACTCTCTTTTTAAACTTTAGCCTCCTTTTAGTTTTAAAAAGAGAATGAAAAAAATGCACCCTAAGACCTTGGCTTATTTTCTTCCTTTTCTGTTGCCAGTGATTCAGTTTGTGAGGCAAGCTGGCACAAGTTCCAGGAATCTGTGTAAATGCCTAATGGAGAGACACTGAGTGGGTTGCTGCCGGACACTTCCAAATACGGTTCTAGCTGCTGGCTTGCACTTTTAGGGTAGTGACCTGACAGTGACATAGTTCATACCTGCAGAGAGACTCTGAACATTAAAAATGTTTTATTATTCCTTCCATCTTCCTCATTCTCCTTTTCTCTCTTCTTTTTCAAGGTAGGTGAGGGTGGGTCTCATACATTTGGATAGCACCATGATCAAAATTGCTGCTTTTCAAACAAGTAATCTAGAAGTTCACATCATTTTAAGCTTCTTCTTGAGTTTTCCTCCTATGAATCTCAGAAAGCTGAATGTAAATGTGATTGTGCTTTGGTTTTGTTCTCATCTGATACTCAGAGGCTATTTGTTTATTCAATAGTATTTACCAAATGCCAGTTGATAGACCAATATAGAGCAAAAACACCGCAAAGAGCAAGCTATGAGAAGAATTTAGAAATGAGTTATGTAGAGAGAGACATTAAACCATCATAAGTACTTTATTTTGTTAAAGGGGTTCTGGCCCTAAGGAGGAAATAAGCAGAGCATCTAATATAATGATGTCTATTTGGATGGGAGGTAGTATGGACTGTCTTTTCCACTCCTATATTAACCCACTGATAGAATCATGTTCTGTACCATGTACAAGCAGGTATTTAGGTAGACTGCCTGCTTGCACTTCAGAAACAAAACAGGCAAAGTTGGCATCATCATCATCATCACCTGCACCTCCCGGACTCCCTTTAGCTAAGCTCTTCCAGTGCCTCTCCAGTGAGACCTAGACAGAGTGGCACCATGCAGAGGCGGGAAACCATGTGGGATGGAGCTATTTCAACAAGGTTGTGCCAGAGACAACGCATTTAGCCAAACACTCTTTACCTTCGCCTGTGCTGTAGATGCCCAGAAGAGGCAGTGGCAGCAAGGTTTCCACAAATGGACCTCTAAGTTGTGTCATTTCCCTCAGCTGCTGTTGTTTCCTACTGAATAACTTCCCGGAGCCTGGGCAGGACAGAATTCCTCCCTCTGTTTTAAGCATAACAGACCTGTGTTTTGTATCTGGTACTGAACCCTGTGCTACCATGTTTTCCAGCCCCTCGTCCCAGAGCAAAAACTTCTCTCCCCGCTCCTCTGACAGAAGCAATATCTTGCATCAGGGGGTGGTGGCCGGAGGGTTTGCTGCCCTGCATCAAGTCATGTTCACAAATACACACTGGGGAAAAAAAGCTGGTGAGAGCGCAAAGTCTCCTTGGGTCCAAGGAGCCTCACTGTTGTAGCCTGTCCAATGCACCAGCTCGTACTTGGTCTTTAAAAATGCATTGAACTTTTAGTCATTTTTTTTTTCAACCACATGTGAAGTTGTCCGTGTTGCCTGTTTCTCCTTAGGACTCACCACCCTTCGGAGTTGGGGTCACTTGTTTGCCTCACAATCTCGGCTATTGGATGTGCTCAAGGGAAGTTATCACTGCAATTTTGTAGGTCACTTGACTTTTTTCATTCCCAAAGTGGCAGTGACATTTCTTGAAGGCATCTTCACCTGTGGCAGAAGTTGAATTCTGTTTCTGGTTAGAGCTCCAGCTGGCGTGGTGGTGCATTCATTCCCTGGCAATGAGGGATCCAAGCTTCCATGCTACTAACTGTTTCAGAACTGTAATGTTGTTAATTCACCAAAGCCTTCAATAGATATCTGCTACAGTTGAGTATCTCTTATTTGAAATTACTGTATTTTTTCCAGATTTTGGTATATTTGCATATATGTAATGAGATCTTTACAGGTCTAAACATGAAATTTATTTATGTTTTCCAGAGCTTGATGGAAATTTTATGTGGTATTCTCATCATATCTGAACTTTGACTATGACTTGTCACACAAGTGTTAGTCACTGAAGTGTAAGTAAGCATTCTTTCAGATTTTGGAGCAATTTGTACTTCAGATTTTCAACTTAGGGATATTTACCCTATTTGTGCATAAATCCAAGGAGACTAAGATCACTGAGGCACAGTGTTCTAATAATCTAGGAGCCATAAATGCGTGTAAAAACAAATACTATAAAACAGAGTGATGAATGCCATAATTGGAATGGAAAAAATAACAATATGGTAACATAGATTTGAATAAATAGGATGCAGGGACACTGAGGAGGTATAATAATTTTAGGTATTTCTAGCATGCAGGCTAAGAGTTTTCTATACTGAAAAGGTGAGAGTTGCTCTCAGAAAAACATTTCTTCTATTCCTTATTCGTGAATAAGAATCTCATTTCTTCACAGAATCTGCCTGGGTAAGAATGCGGTTTCTAATCAAGGAAATTCACCTGCTGGTAGCCGCAGCCCTGTGTGTGCCAGAGTCCTCTAAGTGACCTCTGCATGTCCACAAGGTCAGAAAGTGCTGGCTGACATTATCAACAGGGACTCTAATCTATCCTATTTGATTAAAATACAAGTTTTTTTCCCGAGCAAAGAAGTTTGATGACGATGTTTAAGATGCTGTATTTCCCATTTGCCCTCTTTATATTTGTCTAAGCCTCTGAATTTGTGGTGCTGTACGCCCACCGAGTGGGTATCTAGATATATTTACTTTAACCACTGTCAGAAACAGTCTGAAAAGAGTGAGGATGCCATCAGCCGCCACAGCTCTCATATTTTGGCCTTAGCTCAGCCCAGAGGCCACGGCCCGTCAGAGCCCAGACCGGAATAGCGCTACCCAAACGGGGACTTTCTAGAATCAGAGCCCAAAGGACCATGGGACTCAGGTCAAAATCTGGTCCTTACTATGCTAGTGGAGTCTGCAGCAGGCTGAGTTTAGGAGAGGTGAGCAGAAGGTGCCTACTCCCAGAATGTGAGTAAATCAGTTTGTGGATGAACCCAACCTCGGAAGGTGGCCAAGTGCGCAGGCGCAGCGATGGGACCCAGGGCAGGAAGCTGCCCTGCCTGGGGGACGTGGCCGAGCATCTGAAGCCTTCAGACTGAGTCCCATCATTCCAACTCCACTACTGTTTCCGAACGGCATGCATATGATAAATACAAAAACATAAAAAATAAAAACTTTTAAAAGCACAGTCGAGCCAAAAAATACAAACACAGACATAAACCCATATACATGATGCTGTAGGATGTACTTACAGATGCTAAGCACGATAAGGAACACTCTAAAAAGTACCTTTTGAAATTTACAGAGCCTGCCAAAAAATGTATACACACTTGAGGAAAAGAAATACTTGTATAAATATTTTAATACATACCAGACATTGACTCCCGGTAAACTGATGCTTTGTCCACATGCATGTTTGGATTTTCATGATGCCTTAATAAATTTAGTATTAAAATATCTATACAAGTTTTTCTTTTTCCTGAAGTGTGTATACATTTTTGGCAATCTTGGTATATAAAACATTGATGTAAATGTTAAGAGATACAGAAAAGAACTGAGTGATCAAAATGTTCTCTCTCCTTGAATTACTAGCTTATGAAATAGGCGGATAAAGAGTGAAAAAAAATCAGAGTACAGCAGAGGAGAAAGACATGATGCAAAAATTCCACAGTTTGCCATGCATGGTGGTGCGTACTGGTAAATCACAACGCTTGAGTGGCTGAGGCAGGAGAATTGCTGCGTGTTTGAGATTAGCTTGGGCTATGTGGTGAGTTCACAGTTTGCCTAAATTACATAGTGAGACACAGTCTTTAAAAAATTCTACAATTAGGCACTGTGTGTGCCAACCTATCCATGTCCTCATTCCTTGGTATTTAAGATGCCACCTGGCAGGGTTGGGTGCGCTGCACCCTGTACTGTGCAAGTTAATTTCACCAAAATTCCAGCCTATTCTGGGATGTCTTAGTGTCTCTTCCACTTCTCCTTCTGTTAATTTGAATTTTCATGTAGTTATGACATTAAAATAATTATAAGCATTTGCCAGATGAGATATTAAATACCTTGAGGTTATAAAGAGCAAAAATTTAAAAACTGATTTAAATAAATATTTTCCTTATTGGAAATGTTCCTTCATGTCCCATCTTCCTAGGACAGTATACAAAGATTTGTTTGCTTTTGAATTGTTGCTGAATATGTTATTTTACTGAGCCTATTTTTTTCTGTTGATGGTAGAAAAATAAACACCACCAAATTATGTTATGCAACTTGAAGTCAAGTGTTACTACCCAAGTTTTATCTCAATGTAGTGAAAATGTGACAATCAAAGTAGTTGTTTATGATCATTTCCTCTTTGGGGGTTTAACGTCTTGAAAGCAAGTGGACGACCTCATCTAGTCAGAAATTTTACCTCCACTGACTTCGGGGTAGCACTCTCCTCTGTCTATTTCTGGCTACACCAAGCATATGCGCGCTCATGATAATGATCATACAGAGGCAGCTACGCTGTGGGAGTTCTGGAAATTTGATTATACAATTTAAGTCCTTGTGAGTGAATCCTGTGGATAAAGACATTTGTTTTTCAGAGTTTAAAGTCATCAATAATGCATATGCTTCACGAGGAGGCTTTTATTAGTGGATTTAGAAGGGAGGTAATTGCATAGGATAGAAATTATTGTATTATACATATACACACATTCATATATTTTTCTCAGACATTATATATATAAACACGCTGCATAGTTTCAACACAGAATTAAATTAAAGAAGTACTTTAAATGATGACATAAATATTTCATTTTCTTCAATACTAACACATTTGGTCAAAATTTTTAACTTTTAAACTGTTATTCATGTACTTTTACTTGATCTTCATGCACATAACTCTGTCACAAAGAGACTTTGTTCACTCACTAAACTGATGAACAATGTATACTTAATAGAGACAGAAGCATCTTGCATTTGGCATTAAGGAAACTGAATTATGAATAGAATAAATACATGATTCACTGTTCCAAAGGTTAAAGCAGACCCAGACCATGCAGCTGTCACTACCCAGACAAGTCAGACAGAACCAGGATTTAACCCAATGAATTCTTTTAATTTTGTCCCTCAGTTTGGTAAGCAGCAGATTGTTCTGGGAATCAACTGACAGTACCAAAGGGGAAAAAACTGTAAAATAAATTTCCAGTTCTGACCTCGTACCACTAGGGGGCAGTATTGTACTGTTCATATCTCGCTTGAGGTACCTTCAAAGAGAAGAGGTTGGAAGTCTTCACTGAATAAAGCACCCCACACCCTCACAGGGTATACCTAAACTGAAGCCACTGGGGATGGCTTTTCATGACCAATTCTAGATGATGTCTCAACTGTCGCCTTACACATCAACAGAGCATTGGCCTCTATAATGGGAAATGGGAGTTATGTGGGGAGACGGTGGGGGAGGGTATCTCTTTCCCTTAACCACTCTCTGCACTGGGGTTCCATGACTTATGTGTCTTTTTAAACCTCTCAGCATCGCTCTCTGTGTTAGGCTATCAATAAGTAATTGTTACCATAAGTACTTTAAGCCTAGAAGTCTCTAAGTGTTAAACTGTCAGTTAGTAATCGTTATTGTAGCCTAACTTATGTAATCTTTAGAGAAAAGAAATCAAAAGATGGATTGCTACAATCATATCATCAGGTCTTAAAAAATATAAGGAAAAAATATTCCTTGATGAACTTCTGTATAAAATATACATCTCATAGGCCCAAGCATAATGTACTTTCATTAATGTTCAAAAGTGCTTCCAAATGACTATGTAGGTGGAAAGATGTTTCTGACAATGGTATGACATTCCAGTGTTTCTAGAAAAGTATAAAAATAGCCTGTAAAAGTTTCTACAGTGGCAAATGATGAGTCTTAACTGTGTGTGGCTTCCTGGTCTTTAGGAATCGTGCTCTCTATGGTGCCACTAGAAGATCATAACTAGTGATCTATAAAATTTCTGTGGTTAAAATGGACTTGCTAATGAACACCAGCCTAGCTCACAGGTGAAGTCTTTACTCAAGGTCTGGGTTCAGTGCTTTTCCCTCCTCTGAGCTTATCTTTGGCCACTTGCCTCTGCTACCCTATGTTTTCAAAGAATTTTTCCAAAGACTGGAATGACAATTAATTTCAGTTCCATGAAAAGTGACCAAATAATCCTTAGGGAGTGCTGGACTGTGCCAACAGATACTTACTTCCCATCCTGGTTTCCTCAGAGCTAGCCAGTCTGTGAGTTCTCCAGTAGCCCATTCATAAAGATGATCTGTTCTACTGATGGTTCTTGGTTCTTTCTGCTGCTTATAAACCCTGCTCTCTCCTTGTGATACTGGTGCTCAACTCAGGAATCTTTAGGCTGTCTCATCAATTCCCTCCCATGGCTTAAATTCCGTATCTACCTTTTTTCCCCCCGTGTTTATTTTCCTTAAAGCCCAAAAAGGAAGATCACTGTCCAAGTTACAGAAGAAGACAATGCTGAAGGAAGGCATGTACCTATGAGCCCAAACTGCTGGCCCTTCCTGGGGTCTTCAGGACACTAGGATTTCCCTCTCTGACCATGTATGCTTCATACAGATTTTGGTGAAGATTCGAACACATCACAACTAAACTCTTCTCATTTTTCTTTGCCTACGTATCTATGAAAACTCACTTATTCATTCTTCTTCTGTCACAGATCTTGTGCAAATTAACCCAGTCAGGTTCCATGTTAGAAGTCGTCTCAGCCGCCTCTAAATTCTGGGCTGGCTGTGCCGAGCCTTCCCTGAAAAGGACAGGTCATGCCTCCCTAACCTCCCACAGGAAGCTCAAGGCCAGCGCTTTCCCTCTTCCCAACGTGCAGCACGGCAGATTTCACACAGTAGGTGCTGGGTAAATGTTTGGTAAGAGTGGTTATCAGTGTGGGAATCTGCTTTAATTTTTGTGGTGGCCAATCTGTCATCTAGTTCATGTTAATATTTTAACATTAAATTAATTTGTTTTTATGAACCACACAACAGATTCCATCTTGACTTACGTATTTCCAATGATTTCATGTGAATAAATCTCCTCTCTTTGATGAGACAAGAAAGTCCTCCTGGTCAGGGAAAAGATTTGACTTTCATTTCTCTCATCACCGTTGCAGACTCTGTCATCCTCACTGTATGCAAGCCAAGCTCTAGCAGCCTCTCTAGTTTTCTGCTGGCCCCTCCATCTTCCTCTCTGCAACCATCCTCTCTAGCACATCTTTCAGTCTTTGCTAAAATGTCTCCTCCACAGGAACTTTTCTCACTACTTACGTTAAATTTGTGAACACCCTCCTACCCTTCTCGGCATCATTTCACTCCACAGCATTTATACCATCTCATGTGCCATCTACATTTTCATTTTGATTATTGGCAGCTCCCCACTGAAAAATGAGCCCAGAAAGGTTTTGTCTATTTTGTTCACTTCTGTATCCTCAGTGCTTGCGAAAGTGTCTGACATACAATCAATACTCAGTAAATAAGCATTTAATGTGACTTTCTCCAGAGTTACAGAATATTTATTTGAACAAACACAACTATTTTCATCCATTCAAGGAAGTGAAGGGCAAGAGTAACTTATGAATGGGGCCGTATGAGTTTGAGGCAGCTTATCTGCTGTTGAAGTCTCCAGAAACTGTACAAATGTGATTTTCTTGGGTAGAAAATAAAAGGATACCTTAGTATGAAGTCTTTTAGAATTGGAGTCATGGAAGGTCCTGAAACTGGGTAAGCCTTTAGTGTGATCTGCGGCAGAGTTCAAGACCACTTGCGCACCAATCTCTTGCAGGGGTTTCAAGGGTCCAAACTGAAGGTATATTGACAAGTGCAGAGGAGCACGCTAAGGGGAACTGTGTGGAACTATGTAACAGCAACAAGAATGACAACATTTATTGTTAACACACAACAATCATGATTCTTAAAGCCCTCTGAAAAGTAAGAAGACAAAAGGTAGAAAATTGTATTCTCACCAAGTCAAGATGTTTTCAGTATGGCCTTTCTTGTCTCCTCTCTCTGGAATGCAAGTTCATGGGGCAGGGATGTCTCTAGTTCACCGTTGCTAACACCAGATCAGAGAAGTGCTCACTACACAGTAAATGAATAATAAATGATATTTACTGAGTGTCTGTGAGAAAGAAGAATTGTAATGTGGGATTAATATAGCTGTTACCAATAATGTTGCAAGAACTAACTCTAGAGGACAAAAAAGAGGAGATGAACCTGCAATAGTGGGCCGTGTGGTTTCTCACACCATCTGCTGTGTGGTTCCATCAGCCTAAGTCACAGGGAGTCTTGCTGAGGTGCAGGAGTGATATTCACTTAATGACGGTGTGGTGATACCGCACACAGCTGATGCTACAACAGGGATGGGAAGAACACACACACACACGCACACACACACACACCCCAGTCGGTTTCTATCTGCTTTTCTGTCATTTTCATGAATTACAGTAAAGGCAGCACCTGCTATTTCTCCTGCAATGAATCAAACTTATAATAGGAAATACTTTGGAGGCAGATGTCCAGATTATTTTTGCCTACATAACATAGGATTTACAAAAAATCACTTCTAAACATCCCCTGTTAAAAACTGATTTTACATTTTTAAATAGACTTCATAACATAATACGCTGAGCATGATTAATTAGCATTTGAATAATGATACGCCACTGTTTCGTTAACATCAAGCCCACAATGTAATTGATGTTGAACAAATTGCTCTGTCTTAAGGAGCTGCATTCCAGTCCTCCTTTGACTGACAGTGACCTTTACTGTGTCCTTTATTTTAATCTTCACTAACACATCTCCAAATAAAGTGACACTAACTGACCTCACACTCCTCAAATTTTAACAGTCTGTTTCTCTAGTAGTTTAGAGAAAAGGACTTGTACGTGCTGATCAAGTCATATATCTGTCAATATTTCTTTATTGATAAAAGAAGAGCAAAAATTCTAATATATATATATATTATATGTATATATCAATATTACATAAGGTTGGGCATGGTGGGGCACACCTGTAATCCCAGCTGAGGTAGAAGGATTACTATGAATTTCAGGCCAGCCTGGGCTATGAAGTGAGTTCAAGTTCAGCCTAAAAAGCATAGTGAAATCTTGTCTCAAAAAGACCAACAACAACAAAAAAATCTTGTGTTACAATAATAAATATGCCTGTTACTCCAATCTAATCATTACATATGGTAAACATGTATTGAAATATCATGGTATATCCCTACCTAATGGAGAATTACTACATAGAAATTAAAATATATATGTATTTTAAAATATAGTTGCTTTACAAAGTTAAATAATATTCTCTCATCTAAGTTTTATAGGCTTTTGAAGGTTCTGATTTATATGTCTTATTAGAGCAGAATTCTATATCTGATTGTGATCAGTAATCAAAAAAGTATTTTATAAAACCATAGACTCAATATTAGGAGGGATTCTTGATATCATTTGATCTATCCTTTATATCTTTACAGTAGTGAAAAATGGAGTTGAAGGAATATAAACGTGTAAGAAGAACATAAGATTTTTTTCCTGTTTTAAGTATACACAATAATCTAACCCACAGTCACTCAAACTAGCATATTATATGTCCCCAGATTCTAAAAAGAAAGGATCTGAGGCAAGCACAACTTGAAGAACATTGAGTTCTTGTATCTTACCAGCTGCTTGGCATCACCATGGAATATTCACACACAGTCTTGGAAAGGAATGGTCATAAAGCCATCGTTAACCTATGTGGAGGCCACATGAATTTAATTGGTGCTAAAAATACTAGTGGGCCCCAAGACTTCAAATTAAGGGATCATTTTTATGAGCTTGATAAAACACCTTATACTTCTTTTAGCAAGGAACACCATTGATATCAAATTCTGTATGCCTAAGAGCAAAAAATAGAGATTATCATTTAATAAGGAAACACAAGATAAATCAATTTTCTTTATTGTTTGAACTTCTTCTCTGAAAGTGGTTGCTTTGTTTAATAAAGAAAAACACACGATTTTTAAAAATTTTTTAAATTATTTTTAAGGTAGTAAAATACAGCAGAACAAGAAGGAACAAAGCCAATTGAGACAGTGTAATGAAATTGGTACAGAACTTCACAGCAGGTCACCGTGATAACAGTAATAGGTACCACAGTATATCTCGTTATCTTCACAATAGTTGTTCTTTCACTCAGGTATAGAAAAATCAAAGGAAATACAGAACATTATAGAACTTATCAAAACAGAATATTAAATAGAGCAATACCATTAATCAGAACAAAGCAAAACAGTGATAAAAATATTTGGCTTCAAAGGGATGGTAGAAGGAAATCCCCCTTATTTGCTATATTGCTTATGGTCAGCCTCCCAAGAGATGCTCAGATCTGTAGCTCCCACTTGCTAATGGGGGGCGAGGATTGGATGTTTTATTCTCAGCCCGCCATTTACCAGGGAGGCGAGCTGGTTGCTTGGTTTCCCAGTGCCCTAAGTTCCAACATGGCGTGGATCTCAGGAGATGCTGCTGGTTCTTGCCCTGGGGTGGCAGCAGCTTTCCAGGCCACAGCCACTTACCAGGGAAGCAAGCTGGTTGCTTGCTCGATTTTTTTTTTTAAATGAGTCTGTGTACTGTCTTTTCCAGAGGACTTGGAAAACAAGCTTCACACTACCACCATATGTCTGGAGTGTTTAATCCCAAATGTGTTAAGTGATAAAATGATGCTTTAAATGATAAAAATTCAATTTCATCCAGAATTTAATTCTTTTAAAATGTCCCAGAAGGAGATGCTCATTTTATTCTGAATTTTTTTTTTGTATTTATAACCCTGGAGAATTAAACAATGGAAATGAGATGGGAAAACCAGGGTTTCTCATAGTGAAAGTTATGAAGTAACATAGAATAGACATATTTGGCAGAGTGGAAAAGAAATTTTCAGAAAGGATTTAATAGTGAATTATCTTTCTTCTCACGCAGTATAGGTTCATCTACTTATACTTGTACCCAGGAACATTTCAGATGGAAAGAAGATATTTCTGACTAACTGTCAATGTGGGAGGCAATTACTTTGTAAAATGTTTTGGAAGATGGTAGAATTTCTTTAGTGTCAGGATTATGCAGAACTGAGTGGAGGCAAATTTGTGAGTGAGCATTTAATGCTTTGAGATCTGACATACTGTCTGTAGACAGATAATAGGTTTTTTTCTTCATTTTAGAGAATGATTAGAAGAGGCCAAAGGGGAGGAAATAGTGAAAAAGAAAGAAAATGGAAAGAAGAAAAGTATGTATGTATATACAAAGATATGTGTGTATATATGTGTGTGTATATAATATATATATATACCTGTTCAAAACAATAGCTTTAGATAGTTTTTCCAGTTCTTAAACCAGTGATATTTTAGTGAATACTAGAAACACATGCATAAGAACCTGAGTTCACACTATAAGATATGAGTGCAGTGTGTTACACATTTGGCCTATTTTCATATCATAAGATTGTGATTGAAGATGGAGCAACTAAGCTGAGTCTGCAGGATACCTACAGTCTTCTCTTGCAAGGTATCTTACATTTTGACATCCTGTCTCCCATGTGTCCAAGAATGTGAACCTGTACTCACCTTCTGAGTAAGTACATGTGTGTGTGTGTGTGAGAGAGAGAGAGAGAGAGAAAGAGACAGAGACAGAGAGATAGAGACAGAGAGAGACACATACACAGAGACAGACAGACACACAGAGAGACAGAGATAGAGAAAAGGGTGAAGGATGTAAGGATAAAGCATAATGGGTTTCATTGTCCAGTCAGATATCTGGAAATCTCCACCACATAATTTTGCTAATTCTGCCTTGGACCAGGAGCTGCAGCCATTTTTCCCCACTCCAGATACTGTTTCTTATCGTACAGGAAAAAAAAAAAAGGCCAGCTGTGACGAAGTGGAGAAAATATGTCTTATATTGTGTTTTGTTCTATTGGTTGGTGCAAGCTGAAAGAGAAGGATTTTTTTTTCATCCTTTCTCCAAGCTCTCTCCTCAGGACCATATCTGAGGGTAAGGTGGGATGATGGACACGTTTCTGGGTGTGCTAGGCTCACTCCTCCACAACCATGACTGAGGCTTGGCCCACAGCTAGCACATCTCACCTGGCTCCTTCTTCCCTTACCAGGAGCTTCCTTAAATAAGCAGATGTTTAGTGGCCTCAGCACTGAACAGGTCACACACACCCATGTTAAATGCTCAGCGAAGGCTCCAGAAACACCTTATTAACACACGTGTGACACCAGCTGCTCATCAGAATTGCCTGACAGGTTTATAAAATACACAGCTAGGTGCATCCCATCAGGATCACTTGAAACAGAATCACTGAAGGGTGGATCCAACACATCTAAACTTTATATTCTATCTCTAGGCCGTTCTGATGCATGGTACCACTGAGAACCACTGATATTTTATATGGTCTAGGTAGGGTCATGCTACCATAAAAAACACTCAGGTTATTCAGTAAGTGACCAACGGTCCTGAGCCATAATGGAACCAAGATACACGGTTGCCAATGCCACTCAGCTCTGGGCTCACTATGAAGCTAACCTGGAGACTTACCTCTTAATGATACTCATCTTGATGATTCTCAACTCTGGCTATGTCAAAATCATTTTCAGGACTGACTCTCAGTGTCTGATTTCAGAAACTTGGATAAAAGCCTGGATTTATATTATTTTTTAGTTCTGTTACCTTAATTTTATGTATGTATTGCATGCTCTACTTGCCAAATTAGTGCATTAGGTTAATTATATTGGTTAGATGATCAAGGGGACATTTTTTCAGTATTATTAATATAGGCATTATCTTCCATAGGTGGAGAATATTTTAAAACTGCTCACTAATAGAAAAATCAATAATAATAAAAATCAATAATAGAAAGAATGGTAAAGAAAAAAGTGGAAAGTGTTCTATAAAAACGCGGAGTAGTATTATAAATGACACACAGATGGAAATCTTGTGATATATGTTCCCATTGAATTAGCATCATCAGAGGGATATTTAATGTTAAGCAAAGATAAGGAAAACAAAACAGTAGAATGTTGAGCAGAGGAATAAATCTCAAGACTAAAAATGCAGAAAAATTCTACTCCCTGGAAGATTTGGGACTTAAAGTAGGCTTACAGTATTACTAATGCAGAGAATGAGTATCTTTTGCAATGACACCAGGAGAGGCACAATTTGCAATACCCTGCTACGGGACAAAATGTGAAGTATGCATTCGATGTTAAACAGAATTTGGGTAAGGAAAAGCAATGAAAAATCTTGACCAAGAAATAAGGGGCATTAATCTCTTCCTCAAACTTGATTGATGTTGTTCCTTAATATGGAGACACTGAAAATTTAAGCCAAAACGTCACAATATTAGTCTTTGTTGCTGTTTATGACTCATAGTGCAGTAATTATATTGCAAGTTAAAGATAGCTTTAACCATTCTCACAAACATTTCTCTTGACATTACAAGGCAATGAGTTAAAGACCCTTTCAAGTGTTGCTAATGTGATATAATAGGACTAGGTAGATTCCTCATGAGCATACATATAATTTTAGGTATCAATACAAATAAATTTTAATGACAAAAACAATCTGGTGCCATATGAACTGTCATTTTTTATCACCTCCACAAACCAAGATATTATACTGAAAGTAGGGGGATATCTAATATGAAAATGAAATTGTATCTTTTAAAATCCTCTTAACAAAAGAGAAAAGTTCCTAAAGTCATATTTAGAGTTTTTATTCCTAAATACAGATTCTTTAAATTATTAAAATAAACTTTTTCAGAGTATCTTGAAAAATAAATAGGAATCACACAAGTGGCTGTCATTTCTATGGGGACTCTGAAAAAGATGTTTAGAAATAGGATCCTAACTTCAACAGTATCCTACAAGAGACAAAACAACAGTGTATTAGACGTAGAGAAAAGAAATCCTAGTGAAGACTGAGGAAATGCAGAGGTAAGTACAGCATCAGACTGATTCATACATCAAATGCAATTTGGGGTAATTTTGGGACAAGCCTACAGAGGAAGTGGAAAAACCACCACCTGTCACTGTTATTTGGTATAAGGATTGCTACTAGGTATTAGACATGAAAGCTTAATATGTACTCCTATCTTTTATAGCTGGGGAAAGTGAAAAGGAAACAGTGCTTATGTAAATTAGGTTGTTGATGATACCATCTTGATGGTTCAGAGTTTCTAAACTTCGTATACTCTCGCTGTTCCTCTCTGCCTCGGCCTCTGCCTCTCCCGCCATTTCTATCTACTTCCTAGCTGCCATGGGATGAGTAGCTTTCTTCTGCAGTGTCCTCTGACACACTATTTCTGCCTTGGCGCCAGCCAACCACTGTCTGAACTCTCTGAAACTGTGATCCAAAATAAATGCCTACCTATTCATTTATTTATTTAATTTTTTTGGTACCAGTAATCAAAATCAGACCTCAGGTTTACCAGGCAGGCACTATGCCACTGAGCTAAATCCCTGGCTCAGTGCCTGTTCTTTGAAATAGCAGGTATCAGATATTGTGTCTAAGTGAAAGGAAAGTGACCAATAAACATGAATTTGGAGGAAAACACCTAAGAATTTTTTATTACTCATAGACTTTATTATATATAATGTGAAATACTCATTATCACATTTGTATTAATCACATATTAAATTTATTTGAAGGTGAGTTATTAGTGGGGAAACCATTTTTAAATTTATGATGGGGGCAGAAGGGTGACTCTTGGTGACTTTCTAAGAAATTCAGTTGGGTCAGACAACACACCCACCCCAGATACTGTGACCAGCTGGTCTAGGCCTCTGAGAGCTAGGCTTTTGCAATCTAGTCCTGTCTTCTGTTCCCCCTTTAAACCATGACTGGACTACCCTTTGAAGGAAGGAAGAATTGTTTCTAGGAAAACAGGGATGAAATTTTATCTTTCACAAATGCTGTCTAAAAGATAGAAAATTCCAAAAATCATCCTGAGAATTTTTATTTCTAAAGATAAATGTTTCAAAACTATTAGGAAATAAACTTTGCAAGATATCTTGAGAAATAAATAAAAATACTATCCCTGAAGTGTTTATTATTTCTGTAAGAACAAAACAAGATTTAGGTAATCTACCAAAGTACTCAAGAGTAGCACCTAAGAATCTGCCTCTGTTTCTTTTCTCTTGTTGCTGAGACAAAATGCCCAATGCCCAAAATAAACAAAAGAATGGTTTAATTAGCTCACAGTTTGTGGAGGTTTTAGTCTGCAGTCAGCTGGCTCCATGGTAGGCTGGCATGGCAGAGGGGCAATAGTTCACAGCAGCAGAAGATAGATGGTTCCTAAAGTTTTATACATCAATACAAGTTAAAACAGCCCTGTAAATTTTAAACCTAAGCTCTTACAAGGAAATAGGCATTAAAACAGGAATCACGTTAAATGTGACTCAGTTCTAAAGTTTCTGCCGGATTAGTTTATTCTGGTAGGGTGAAATGTAGGTGACCAAGATTTTAAATCTAGAAACTTCCCCAGTGTTACCGTAATTTAGGAAAAAATTCAGAGAATGAAGTTCTGTATTTATGAATAACCAATGTGTCTAAATTCTATTTTTTTAGGCTCTAAACAACCATATAAGCACTTTAAAGAATGTGATTTCTAAAATCCTAAAATCAGAAAGTATCATTATTTCATTACTACCAAGCAAGGGTGTGTTATTGTGCTTGGTTAAATATAGTGTTCAATTCAGTTATTTCTATTTGCCAAATGTATAAGAGAATTATGACTTGAACACAGGGTAGATCCAATTGAAAGTAGCATTAAAAATTTAATAGACAGGCAGCAGCATGAATAAAATTTTTTTCCAAACCATTTTTGAAGCTATGAAACATTTCTGACTCCTGCTAAAATTCAGTAGCTTAAAATGAGTTAATCATTGAACATACAAGAAAGTGACAGCATTAAAATATAAATTTATAAGCCATAAAATTGCAAATTGCATAAGATAAAGTTGTAAAAAATATTGTAGAACACTAATTAATGGTTTTCCACTTAGAATGTTCTACCTTGCTTGCCATTATTTTCTTTACTTTGTACAACAGTTACAGCAAGGGGATTGGAAAAGCAGCGTAGTATAATTAAATATTGAGTACTTCCCATCCGAGTTTATTATCAGTCCCATTATTTAAGTAAGAACATACAGACTGATTTAAGTGTAAATATCTGTAAA
This sequence comes from Dolichotis patagonum, assembly GCA_004027295.1. Lineage (NCBI taxonomy): Eukaryota > Metazoa > Chordata > Mammalia > Rodentia > Caviidae > Dolichotis > Dolichotis patagonum. The sequence continues at coordinate 26,191 of PVJX010007674.1, forward strand.
TGTTTCTATAACCTTAGGAAATATGCCTAAGAAATGAAGTTCTGAGATGTGAATTAAGGTCCATCTTTATTCAATGTCCCTTTGACCACACCATGATACACTAAATATTTAAGCACCACTTATTTTTACTAGTTTCTTTTAGTAGGAAGAAGTTCAGCTTCTATATATGTTACAAATTCTAATACATGTTACTGTAAATATTTACGTATATTATGCTACCTGCTCTACAGTCATATATATATATATATATATTTTTAACTAGGTTATCTTTTTGTCTGCATGTCTCTTTCACAGCAGTAAAGTATTCAAATAGATTGATCCTTTATGTTTGATAATTCTAGTCAGATTCTATAGGTGACATGTAGCAAATCCTACTGGAAATATGAAGCAGTTCTTCTAGGATATTCCAGGATGTAATTTATTCTCACCTTTTAATTAAGTTAATATTCCAATGCTGTTGCCGAAATTTATTTTCCCTGTGGTTATTGCAGAAAACTTGTTGCAAATGTATATAAACATAATATGATACAAGTTTTATTTATTTTGTGTAGTTCTGTGCCACAGTAAATAACCTCCTTTGAGAAAATTTGATTTTCATTAGCAGTTAATTTAGCTTACAACCAAAGTTTAATACTGCTATATTTGGTACATTCCTTTTGTAACTAGTCTACTTGGAATTATATCACCTGTTAACTGATCCTGAAAAAGGAAGCCAAATTCTGTCCTGAGATGATCATTTTTCTTTTGTTCACCCCAGCAGCCTCTCTAACAAGTGCAGGCTCCACATTTTCCTTTCCCCTCAAGACATTTCCATTTTGTAATTTTGCTTGAGTCCATGTTTCAGAGAAATGAGGTCACTCAAATATCATTTGCCAGATCTCTCCACCAAAGGACAATAACCAAGAACTGAATGGAAAATCTTGCCCAAAGCCAGATTAGAATTTGTGGTAATGAGACTGTGGTGTTGGTTACAACGATGCTATCTCTGAAAGGCACACAGTCACTGGAAGAGAACTTGGGCAGACTCAGAGATTCCAAGTCCAGATCTGACCTTGTTTCCAAAAGCATGGTTTTCTTTACCAGGTGGAAGGGTCAGTGCAGGTTTTGAAAATTAAAGCAAAATGTTTGAAAAAAGGTGAGGTCTCTGAATTCAACTATATTAATGCAGCCATAGTTTGTATTCCCAGATTTATTACATGATGGTGTACGGGAGAGGTGTTGTTAACGTTGAACTTGAAGACCTGAAGTTTAGCTCACATTTACTTGCTATATGGTTGGGTTTCCTCATGTCCTTCAGGGCTTCACTAACTTCACTGTTAAAAACTGGAAAATAGATAATAATGTCTACCAAACTTATCTGAGATAAGCAAAAAACATATAGAGCATGTGGATAAATAGTACCTATGACTGCTCTGTTTGTCAGATCAGAAAGAACAAAACCTGAATGTTTTTACATGGACAAAATGACAGTGGTAAAGTGAACAGTATGATAAGCCTAATTAATCTTCCCACGATGTATGTATGAAAAAAGAGAACCAAGTATTTTTGTATGTATCTGAATAGGTATAATTCCCATGAAATTATGCTTTTCATGGAAACTTTGGCCATATTAATCTTGGCAGAGTTTGGATAATATTTTTGGAACTCTGAAAGAACTTTCATTTTAATTTCCATAAAATAAAGCCTTACTTTTATGTGCTATATTAGTTATTCACCAGGAAAAGATAAATGTCATCATACTCTGATCATATTTCATGCAAATAAATGCAGAGTCGAAAGACTGCTCACATGTCACCTATACCATTACTATGGTTCTTTAAGTTACTTATTTTCTTGTTGCTGAGGTGAACACCCAATACCCAAAATTAAAGGGGAAAGATTTATTTAGCTCACAACTTTTAGAGGTTTCAGTCCATAGTTGGCCAGCTGCAAAGCAGAGTAGGACGTGGCAGAGGGGTGTCACAGAAAAGAACAATTCAAGGCTAACACAAAATAGCAAAAGCAACAGAGAGGAGATAGGACTCTTCCTGTGTTTTTTATTGTAAGCAGGCTACCCACCCTAGGGCAGATGTAGCACTCACACCCTTAATCCTAGTAAGAGCTATGTCCATTCCATGGACTGATTTAATAATCACATATCCTTAATCCCAGCACCACACAGTCTAGATTTAACCACTCTTTAAAAACTCTATGAGGCTTCCAAGGAACATCAGACACAAACCATAACAATAGTGTTACAAATGAAATTCTCAACCTTAATTCATTAAATGTTCATTTCATAGTTCATTTCGTATTTATACCTTCAAGCAGTTTTTATGAAAAATTACCTAATTTATGTGGTATTTCACAGTGAGCTAGATTGTCTCCAATTGTCTCTTACTTCTAAACTTTCTAACTTTGTGAAGTACAATGACTCTTTCAAGCTATTGCAGCAGTGACTTAGCCTGAATACTATGCTGGTTTCCTGGAAAAGTCCATTCCACTGACTTCAAGGCTAGATAATGTAACCCAGAGAAGCAAAACAATTTTTTGAAATAAACCATTTTGAAGTACATTATTGCTTCATGCTCACAAGGCCATTCATGCCATTTTCAGGAGGCAGTGGTGGGTTCTTTTATGCTCAATAATAGAATAGAGGATTAGAATGCTGAAAGATTAGGAACTACTAAGGACTGAGGCCTGGCACTGAGTATGGTGAGATCATAAGTCATCCTTTTTCTGTGAAAAGTGCTTCTGTCATTTTATCAATCTGAATCTCTCTAACAGTAGGAGACTGTCAAGGCTCCAATTAGTAAGTCCCTAAGCCCCAAAGTTAATTATGTGTGTAGAGAAAATGGTGGAAAAACTCACTGCCAGGAAAGAGAAGAGTTAATTAGCTGTTAGCCCCACTAGGTGAAGAGAAGGACTGCAGTTCACCTCACCACATGAAGAGGCATTCATACCTACCCCACTAAAAGGGAATAAATGATTGTTATTGTTAAATAAGTTTCAATACTTTCAAAAAGCAGTAAAAGACTGTAGAGGACACATGGCTACTTGTTTTTCTTAAAATGATCCTTGACCTCTTATGAACAGTAGAAGAAAATATTAAAATATGTTTAAAGTACTAAGGGAGAGAAAGGTTAAGAAAACAAATGATTTTTCCTTGATGGACCAAGTCAGGAACTTCAGCTTAATGTAATAATAAACATTGTGCCGGTTAATGATTAAGAGTAATGTCTGTGCCCACCAAAAAAGGAAAGTTAATTAATGTCAAAGATAGACTGTACATTATTGAAATGCTACAGAATTAAACAAGAATATTAAAATAATGATGAAAGCTATTGTTATAGTCAGGGGTTACAAGGAAAACAATTATATACAGGACACAGAATTTATACTATTATTTTATGATGGTCACCCAGAGCACAAGAAAGAGCAGGATCTGTCCACAGCACTAAAGACCTAGAAAGTTCAGCAGAGGACCTGGATCTGTGTTGGGAAGGCCCAAAGGTCAGCAGTGAAAGCTAGAAAGTCTATGCCAGCGGGGTGAAGCAGCTGGACCAGTAGTTTGAGGATTCTGCACTGAAACCAAGAAGTGACACTCACGATATGGACCAGGGCTCCTCTGAAAAGTACCATAGCTATCTTCAGCAACAATGAGGTCCCGTGCTCCTAGGATGATGAGAATATTCGAGTACATGTCAGGCAGTCAGTGTGACAAGCTGCTACTGGAGATTAAACAGCAAACATCTTCCCCTCCCAAGCCAGGAAGCAATGCTCAACATAAGGAGCGGAACTCCCCCAAAGTGAACCACAGCCACTCTCAGTGACAAGGTTCCAAGCTCCTCCGATGACAATGACTGAATTCATATCAGGGAAGCCAGCATGACAGGCTTCTCCAGGAGAACCAATGGCTCCACACAGCAACACTTAGGAGAGCCCACACCTCGCTCTTCTCCACGTCTTTATATGCTGGCAACTTTCCTCAGGTGGTAGGTACATCTACACTCAGCACCATACTGATTCAGTTCAGCTGGTATTAAGTTGACCACCAGTTTTTAATCCATAACAACTACATATATGAATGTTTAGTGAAAACTAAGCCCTCCAGGCAACCAAGCTAGGATATTTCATAAATAAACTGGAGTTAATAAACACATAGATGTTAATTGGAGAACTTTTGCAAGATCAAGAACATGAGTCTGTTTTACCTATAAGTTGAAATAATTCCTTACAAGGAAGATTGCTATTTGGATGGTAACCTGAAGATATCCACCCCAATTTTTCTTTATTTCATAATACTGCAGTTTGTACTTGTGTCTTAGCTGGTCCATTGGGTACTACATTTTCAAGTGTCATTCATAGAGTATGTGTAATAATTTTTATCAGTGTAATAATCTCTCGACTTTAAACATTAGGTAAGCATGCTTCCTTATTTCTCTCTCAAGCATTGAGGTACATTTGAGCGATGAGGAAAACATCCTAGGAAAAGTAAGTAAACGAACAGGGAAAGAATTTGTTCCTGTAATGCTCCTATGAAAAAGAGCTATACTTCCAGTTCAAAGCACTGACTTCAGTACTGTTCATGGGAGTGAAATAAATTACTCTTTCTTTAAATAACATGAACATGATCTCAATTTTCCTATGATAGTTCTGTCTCATGCCTGTTGTCTTGGCATAATTAAAAATAGCATTCTTTTTGAGATCAAAATAAAAAATAACCCTCAAATGTCTTATCTCAACACTTCCTTCCCAGTAGCTTCAAGCTTCTCTCTTTCTAAGTAGCCTCACAACTTTCTGCACCCTAAGGTAATACAGCTACTTAACAGGAAGTGTATTGGAAACTTCTGGTTGGGTCACTTCAGTGCCTCAGTTTGTACCTTATGCCATTGTTACTGAGTATGATCTAATTGTCATTTATCTCCATATAAATGAATAGACATGCTCCAAACTTATGTGTTCCCCACCTTTCTTGTGATTCTAGCTTATTCTTTTGGCCCTGGACCCTAAGTAGAGATGTCTGTCTTGCTACCATCCAAAGTCCCGGGCAATGACTCAGAGACTACTCCACAGGGTAAAGGAATCTTGCCCTACAGAAATTTTATATAGACAATAAAAATATCTTGTAAAACACTGAACAACTGCCTGGGACACAAACCCTGAAGACACTGAGAAGGAAGCTGGAGAAACAGCAGCAGCAAGTTTAAATAAAATGGGAACTTAGACAAGTAATTTTCCCAGCTCTCTCTATGACGATGAGAATTTGAAATAAAAGACATCTGTATCTTTTTTTTCACTTTTTTTTCCTGTGGTGCTGGGAATTGAATTCAGGGCCTCACATACCATGAGCAAGTCCTCTACCACTGAGTTGCATCCCCAAATCCTACTGTCTTGAGGACCTTAATCAGCGTCTTCAGATTACCATTGCTGCCAACATAAACATTATAACACATCAGCATTTGCTCGCTCACTGCAATGATTAATATTTACAAATTTGTGTGGTTTTGTTTGTTTTCAATCAATAACTCTGCTAGGAACTATGAAATAAACTTATGAACTTATGGACTTCACAGAGTTTATAATCTGGTGATGGCAGTGGGCAAGCAATCAAATAACCGCACAAAACATAGTGTAGTCACCATATAAAATAAGTGCCTGGAAGAAAATAAATGCAGTTTTACAAGGTCATAAAAAGAAACCTCACTGAGAGTAGAATTTCAGACAGGCTTACTTAAGGAAGCAGCACTGGAGCTAAGGTGTGAAAAATGAGCAAGAAAGTGCACTACAGATAAGTGGAAGTTAATTGGCTGGAAATGGCACTAATAGTACTTCACAAAGAGAGGGTCACAGAAGAGAGAACTGTGTATTGCTGGCTTTGGATTTGCAGAATATTCATCATGAAAGAGAAAAATTATTTATGCTAAAAGATTACACTTTTAAAAGACATTTCACTAGACAATAAATTCCATACACAAAGACGTGCGTACTCTTCTGTTGTTTGTTACGATGTAGCTCAGTAACCCAGAAGGGACTGTGCCCACATTCATCTAGAAATGGACAGAGATAGGCCTGCAACATCAGAGCTGCTCCATAAATATTTGTTAAGCAAATTCATGAACAAATGGCTCTAAAACAAATCTCTATATCTTCATGTTAGGAAGTTACTATTTTTTTTTACCTGTTTGATATTAATAAATTGGAGACATCAGGACATTAGTTTTTTTGTAAAGTAAAATTTCTTCTACTGTGTGAAAAACTGCCTCCTTAGCTTTTTTGTTTCCCCATATGGAAATAAACAGACTATAACAAGATTTTAGGCAGGCAGGGTGAGTTTACCAGGATGAACGAAAGACCATTTCTTTGGAAGCATATTTTTCTTTAAAATTTTTATTGCTAGTATTTTCACAAAATTTGATATAGCCAAGACAAAAAGACACACTGTAGCCTGTATTCACTGTATTCATGGTCTTAGAGTCCTAAAAAAATTATTTATTAAAAACTCATTCGTAACTTGAATTACATAGAAAATTTCAGGAACCCAAGCATATAAAATTGACACTTAAATTTTTACTTATATGTAAAAATCAAATTATACAAACATAGGCAAAATAATTTTAAGAAAGACAAAATAAATATGTCTGTTAGGTTTTCAAAACATGAAAATTACACAAAACTTGCATTCCTGGAAGATTTTCATATGTTTGCAAATCAGCATCAAAATGAAGCATCTATAAGTTGGAAGACAAACAGTTCCAGAATCAAATAGTCTTAGGTCCATTTGCATTTATGCTGTTGATATTTTGTGTGACTCAGCAGGGATTGATATGAAAGACTACAAGCCACTAAGAAGGCATGGATACAATCCCATGCTGAGGAACAGAGTACAAACGACTGACCAGTGACCTAGGCATAGAGGCCTAGGAGCCCAGCATGTATCTGACACCTGGAAGATGCTCACTACACACTGCTTTACCTGATGGAGAGATGATCTAAATTTAGAAATAGCTATAAATGGTTAGGATTTGGTGGCTCCTCTGAAAAAGTAATGGAAAAACCTTTATTTCTATCTTTTATAACTTACCTTAATAGTAGCAATGCAGGCTGGCAAAAAGCAAGATCACTTCAACTTTATCAGAGCATCTCTGCCGCAGAACTGGAGCTGAACCTAAGTCACCTAAAAGCACCAGTTTTGAGGAAGAGAGAAGATCAAGGAGCAAATGCTCTGCCTTTGAAAACACTGATCCAACAAGGCAAATATCACTTTCCATCAAATTTCAGTGGTTGAAACAAAGTCCACCATCACCTGCAAAAAAAGCTCAGGAATGTGGTCCCTAAGTCATCCATGAGGCAAAGTGAACCAATATTTACAAAAATATGTAGACCAAGTTTGGTATATAACACTCTGTGTCCACATCAGAGTCCTGCAATTCTCATCCAAACATGTGTGTGTACTCTTCCAAAGTACATGACACCTACCTACTTTCTAGGAAGTTCCCAAAGATCCATCCAGGAGGTATCCAAGTGTCCCACAGCCACTCAGGGTTTAGGTTCTCTGCATAATGGGTTATCTCTGAAAATTCCAGCCCTTCTGTGTGAAAACAGTCAAAGACCAGAGAAAGAACAGACAGATCTAGGACTATGGATTGCACAAAGTACAGTTAATGAATTATAGACAAAAGTGGGCAGCTGCTAAGTGAAATTCACATGGCCTTTCTCAAAAACTATTGACATGTCAAATATCAGTTAATAAAAGGCAGCTATCTTAAGGAATATGTACTATAGAGTTTGGGTTATAAGCACAGGTCACTTGTGGGCAAAAAGATGTTTATAAACAAAATGGCTATAATTTTGTGAAGCTGATTCCTTACATGAATCATGTTTTTTGATCTGGTCCAGTGATTGCTTGCTGTCCTGTGACATAGAAGCCAAAGGCCAGTCATCTGTGTCTTTCCCTCATCACACATTCCCAGTGGTAGGATATGAATTGCAGACTTGCAATGAAGACTTCAGCTGAGAAGGAAGAGGTGAGGGAGGATGATAGGAGAGATGCATAGGACCAAAAGTTTATATGCATGTATGGGAAAAATAAGATTTCAACTGGAAAAGAGAAGAACAAGAGCAAACCCAATGATGGGCCTTCATCAGGCAGCAGTGGCAAATCACAACTCTGGAAGCTAAACGATCAGCTCATTCACCTCAGCAGGCTCTTTTTTCCCAGTAACTCTCTTAAATGTCATCTTCCCTGACACCTGGCTTTGTCTTTCAGGGATGGTCTCCTTTATTCATTTTTTTTCTTTGCTAATATCTGAAACTGGATAGAGTATATGTCTGTCTATTCAAATAATCATAGGTATTTGTAAGCCAGATTCTTTATTCCAAAAATCTGGTAGACTTATTAGTTGATCTAGTTTCTTTCCATTAGTACCAGATTCCTGTCACTACACGGGGAGGCCTTTTTCATACATATTTCCTAGACTTATCTTATTCCATGGCTTCCAGGATCCATCTTTCCTTTTTATTTTAAAGTGCCTATTCTGAAGACATATGAAGAGTGAGTTTATGTGTAGAAGCGCCATTCTTAGTTTGATCTTTTCTGGATTTGCTTATTGTTGGGTCCTTGAGAAAGACTCCAAGAAATAGCAGTTGTGCAGTAGGAATCTCTAACCCCATCTGTTTTCTTTCACTTCCACCCTTACACAGGATAATTCTTGCCTGTGTTTATTTCTTTCTTGAAATACATCCCTACATGCAGCAGCACATAACTAGGTTTACTCCCTTTGTAGCCTGATCTATACAGGCCCTCATTTTTAACACATGACCCTAGGTGATAGCACTAGAGTTCCAGGTGCCCATTTCTATAGATTCCAGGAAAACTAAGTTACTCATACAACTAAGTAGCATGATACAATGATTTGCAATATACTGATCATGTTTGTGAGGCTGGTCTTGCAAAAGACCAGCATTTGTGCTTACATTTAATTTATTTGGTAGACTGGATAAAAATCTATCCTCACCAGTGTGAATGGCCTTGAAGGTAAAAATCTTCTGAAAACCTGGATTGAACAAAAGAAGAGTAGTGTTATGATTTGTGTCTGGGTGTCCTCCCAAAGCCTCATGCAGCCATGGAAGTTACTGAATCTAGGGTTTGTGATTGGTTAATTGTCTAGTGCTGGAACTGATAGAGTGAATGCTACTCCTGCCCAGGGGTGGGTGCTGGGACTTTCCATTTTTGCCCTTTTCACTCTTGTTGCTTGCAGCCACCATGAATGGTTGCCCTTCAGCCATGCCAGTCTGTCTTGGAGCCAGCTGAGTATGGACTGATGCCTCCAAAAACTGTAAGCTAAATAAACTTTTCCTTCCTTCATTTTGAGGGTCAAGTATTTTTGTCTCTGTAAGAAGAGAAAAGTATCCAAGACAGGCAGAGATAAAGCAAAACTTTCTTCTTGAGCTAGGATTCCATCTTTTCTTTCCATAGATAGTGGAGCTCCTGGTTCTCAGACCTTCTAACTCCAGGACTATACTACCAGCCTCCTTGTTCTCAGGCCTTTGTCTTATACTGGTAGTTAGATAATTGGTTGGGCTTGTTCATTCAAGTGCAAATCATTTTACACCATGAATTTTCCTGGTTCTTAAGATGACATACAACAGATCCTGAGAGTTCTAGGCCTCCATAATCACCTAGTTTAATTTTCATAATAAATCTTATCTATCTATTATCTATCTATCATCTATCTATTCACGCATTCATACTGTTGGTTCTTTCCATGGAGAGCCTTAATATGCATATGAAGATATGTTCTGTTTTGTGATCTCCTAATCCAGACCCCAAGACAAGTAAGCTAAGTGTAAATAATCCATATGTAAATCCCATGGGACAGCACAAGAAGGTGGAAAAGTATGATTTGGAAGCGTAGGATGGCAATAAATTGGATGCTGGCAAGAAATTACCACTACAGGCAACAGAGGTTTAATCTAACCAGGGAACTTTGGGAAATAGTAAATGAAGCAAATTTTCATTACAGCCACTTTGATACTCAAGAAAGGGTTGGAGGGTGTGCTCAAAGTGATGTTTAAGAAATATAGATTAGATGCTGACTATCAGGAGAATATGTGGAATTTAAAACAGATTCAGAACTAATGATATTCAATCAGTGCCAGGCAATTCTTACACATTTCATCAAGATTCTTTTTATTAAACTGTCACAATTATCTAATAAACTGGGGACTATTATTTTCATTTTTATGTATAAATACTAGAGAAACTTAGAGAACTTAGAGAACAAAATTATTAATGAGATATAATGTAGTTAGCATTTTTTTTAAAATTTTATTTTAAAGAGAATAAAACCAAGCAAAATACAACAGTGAAAGTGACACAAGACTTCAAAACAGGGTAATAGGAAATCAACAATGGCTAACATAATGCCTCTTATTATCTTCAAAATTGCTTCCCATATCATCAGACACAATAAAATCAAACAGAACAGAACAGAAAAAGCCAATCAAAACTGAACACTGAATAAAATAAAACAATAAAATGGAAGAAATTAAAACAGGAAGAACAATATTGGATTTCAAAAATGACAGAAAGAAATCTCTCATAGTTGCTATATTGTATATTATATATTGTCTTCTTAATAGATGCTCAGAGTACTGGCTTTAGGAATGCAGTTAGTATAAAGGAGACTGCATCATATTTGGGTTTCCTGACTTACACTATGTAAAGTTAATCAGAGATAGTGAGAAGAACAGAAGTTTTAAAATATAGCAGCATAGTTTGTAATAGCCAAATCTTGGAAAAAACCCAAGTGCCCATCAACTGGTGAACGGATAAAGAACATGTGGGTTTTTCATTCAGTGGAGAACTACTCTGCCATAAAGTACTACTCAAAATATTTCTGGGAAAATGGATGCACCTTGAGTCCATACTCTTAAGTGAAATAAATTGGATGCACATGTAAATACCACACTGTTTCTCTAGTGGGAGAAACTGAAAGTTTAAACAAGGATCAAAATGCATAATACATATTGTGAAATAGGAAGAAAAATGTTCATATGGGGAGAGGAACAAGGGAGAAGAGAGGAGAAAGGAAAGAAGGGTAAAGTTAAAGAAACAAGAAAAGAAGGAAAACGTGGAAATGAAATTTACGTAAATGCGGAGGTGAGAAGGGGTTGCAAAGAGGATAGGGGAATGGGGAAAAAAGCAAGTTATGTCATGTACATACACAAATTCCCTATGATGAATGTGATCATTATGTCTGTCTAAAATGTACCCTAATGCTGTCCAGGATAACATCCAAATCTTAGTGACTAATTGAGAGCATGAATGCAGAATGGCCAATGGCCGTTATTATGAGGAGAGATGTGTTTCCCTGCCCAGCAGCCCTGCTATGTAACCCAAGATAGACTCCCTAAACTCATTGGGTTTCAGTTCCTTCACTGTAAAACAGGTGTGTAGTATGGACTTCAAAAGCTAACACAAAACTAAAGCTCACTGTCAAAGCCAGATAAACTTGGTACTGTTTTATTTTCTCTAACTCACTTATTTGATGCTCTAATACCCTGGCAAATTCTCATTTCTATTAATTCCTATTATAAATATCAGTGGCCACAGTGAATGGAATACTTTAAAGAAATAAGCTGCTTAAAATTATAGGCACTGGGCTAGGATAGAGAGAACAATATCCATAGAAATTCTGTTAAATGTAAATACAGCATTACGATTTTTCTTAGTCTAAGTTTTTCCTTCAGGTACAACGGTAACCATGTAAGTATAATTGGCTAATTTTTGTTATTTTTATTAATTAATTGATTCATTTGGCAAATAGTTAAGCTGCTACTATATGCCATGCCCTATGCCAATCCTACAATGAGGAGTAGACAAAACAGATGTAATTTTTTCCTTTGTCAGATCATAGAAGTCTCACTGTAGAATCCTATGCTAAAGAGGTGGACAAGAAATATTTTATTTGTAGTTTTAACTGGACATAATGGATATGAAAGATAACTTACCATGCACAGTAAAGATTTTAAGAAAACTACCCTTAAAATAGTTTTTAATATATAATGGCTCTCAAAAAGAAATTACAGAGGAATTTTTTCAGGTTTTATTGAAGGACAGGCTTCAAGGACTATTCTAGAGCAAGAATTTTCATTTATAAACTAACATATAACTTGCAGTTGATTCATTTAGACTAAATTCAATTCAATTCAATTCAATTCAATTCAATTCAATTCAATTCAACAGTGCTCAATTTAGCAATTCAACTTGCCAAATCTTTGCACGAGTGGGGAGAAATGGTTCTCTTTTGTTGCCTGGAACATACCCTGTCTCTTCTCAAGGTCCTAATAAACTTAAGACCTGATTTCATTGTACCACCTAATGAATATTTAGAAAATGACATGACAGGGAAAGGGATACACCTTAATGCACAAATGGGAATGAACTGTAAAATTTTGTTTTTTTAAAAAATAAATGGAGTGATGAACTTGTTCAGTTGAAAGCCATTAATGAAGAATTGCATTCCAATCTTTTCTAGAACAGAAAGCAAGAACTGCTATCTACATGTAGATTTTTCCTCTTCATTTTACAATTATTATTATTAATTTTTTTGTCTTTTGAGATAGGGTTTTGCTATGCAGTGCAGGCTGACCTTGAACTCACTTTGTAGCCCAGGCTGGCCTTGAACTCACAGCAATCCTCCTGCCTCAGCCGCCTGCGTGCTGGGATTACTGACGTGTGCCACCACTCCAGGCCAGGTTCTTCCTCTTTAAATTCGAGGTTCTAGATATGATTTGTATTTTGTGTGCTTTTCATTTTTAAAAAAAATCTCTGTGTTTCTTTCCATTTACATTTAGCCTAGCAACACTTTACAAGTTAGTTTTAGAGCCTAAATGACTTGCTCATAGTTTACCTGTCAGTGTAAGAAATGCCCTAGCAATGAGATATACCAAAAACAGAACTAAAATGAGGGTTAATTGAAATTTTTCCTCTGGTATAAATATCTTCTGCTGAGGAAAATAAAGCAAAATAAACTTCATCAAAAGTGATCACCTTAACTTAGTTTTATACTATTCAACTTAAATCAACCTCCAAAATATGTTTGTTGCCATTTTCTCCAGCACTGAGAACATATGGCTTATATAAAATGTTTCAAGTACAATTCAATAATGATTTGGTTGCTAATTCTTTATTTTTGGTTTTGATCATCTTCTGAGTAGGATTAAGATTTCAATTAATCAGCGTGGAAGCTACTTATTTTCTTTAATGTTAACTAAATAAATATTTCTCATGGTCCTATCATGTTAATTACAATACTTCAAGTATTACATTGTCTGCAATATCACAGGAATGCAAGAGACATCCAGAAAATTCACTTAATATTTGCCAATTCTTGAAATTACTGTGGCATCAACTTGTAAAAATTTTAGATTTGTGGCACAAAAAATATGGAAAAGATGGAAAGCCTACTTGGAAATGAATCAAAAAATAGTTTAGTCTAACTGCATTTTACCTATCAGTTACCTATCCAGAGAACTAAGAGGAAGACTGCCATTTTTCTAGCCTATTTGATTAATCTAAATCTGAGGAATCACCCAGGAGACCTCGGTTGAACAGCCATCCCTTCGAAAGTTGTACTTTCGATTACATGCCTGAGGGTACTATCTGTCCTGTACTGGTGTTACTTATTTTTTACCTGCGGATCTCATGGATTGAGGAATTCAGACTCTTACAAGGGCAAGCTTAGAATTACATTGTTCCCTCCTTTCTCCAGGCAGAACTGATGCCACGAAAGAAGACTGTCCCTCCTTTTGACAAGAAATGGGCTTCCTCTAACTAGTTTAAACTTATTTATAAATAATAAATACTGCAGCATTTTAAGGACTTTAGATGTATGAAGGAATCTCTGCTCCAACTTCCTAACATATATGGGCTTAATATTTCCTCTCATCCCTCACACTGGAACTTGCCACCATCAACTAGAAATTCCAGACCTTTGCTGCTTTAGATCTTGCTCAATATCTTAAAAAGAGGTTCTTGGAGTTTGTGTTACAATAAGCATTTAAATATTTTCTTTTTTCAGTATATTAAAGATATTTTAGGAAAATTTTGAGAATAATCCACAGTACTTCAAGAAGTAGAATTTTAATATATGCTTATTGTAATTATCATTTTTTAAAAATATCTGCCCCTTTCTACATTTACAAATATTTTATTTCTAGTTCTTCATGAAATTTGACTTATGTTTCCCAGATGTCATTGGAATGTTAATTCATTTTTGTCTTATTTAAATGTATTCTACATTCCAACTTTACAATTTCATTTTGTTTTTGCCTTACTATGGATTGAAGTCATTGAGCTATAGACCCAGCTGTTTATTTTTATTCTATTTTTGAGACAATTCCATGCTTAAGTTGCCCATGTTGGACTCCAGCTCACCATCTTCTTGCCTTGACTTCCCAGAGTGTTGGGTTAAGTGATGTGTACCACTATCCTCTGCCAAATTCTACAGGTTCTTGTAATCTTATATTCTATCTTTAAAGAATATACCAACTTCATATCATCTGCAAACAAGTAGGAGATTAAGCATTGAAGGTTACTGTTTTCCAGTCTTTGAGAAGAATATTTATTTGAAGGAGAAAATGTTGTAGAGATTAAGGTTCAGATAGACAACTGATAAATGTTCTTGTTTCATAACTTCTTATTAAGTTGCTTCAAGGGGACAAACCATATGTTAGTGACGAGGAGTATAGTGATATATAAGGAGGCTTTGGACATAGTTGTCTTTCCTTATAGGAGTTTTCTATAATTGTAGGTTAGAGCAATGAACAATTAGTATGAATAAAAAACTAAGTAGTGTCTCATATTTTTCAAGACTGTTTCTAAGTGTAGATTCACCCATCAAAATTTTTCCTGAGAGCTGAATTGCTTTCCATGGTGCAAATTATGGCATTTGGCAGATGTTCACCAGTTAACATCATGATCCTAAGCTTCTATCTGGAACTCTATGTGTCCTCCCCTCTGCTCAGCCCCTCTACTTAATCAATGTTTTTGTAATACTTAGAATTTTAGAACGAAAAGTTTCCCTGTCATGAGTTTGAGGATGTTACTCTATAGCATTTCCATGTATCTTTTGTTCATAAGAAGTGTGCTGCTTACCTGGTTACTTTTCTTCTATAGGTAAACTTTATTTTCTCCCTATTTAACTTTAAGATTGTATTTATTACTTTAATTATACGTAGTTTCAATATGACTTATTTTGGGGCATATTCCTTCTTCATGGGCTTGTTTTGTTTTGTTTTAGTACCAGGAATCAAACCCAGGACCTTGTATTTGGCAGGCAGGTGCTGTGCCATCTTACCGGAATTTAACATGCTTCTTCAATCTCAGTAATCATGTTTTCATCTCTGGGAAGCCCTCATATCTCCACAATCTGTTATATTTTATCCAACATGAGAATACACATCAGCCTGCCTCATCATTTTCTGTAATAACAAGATATCCTTGTAACAATTGTTACCCCCATTCTCATGGATGTTTTTCTGGAATCCCTTTGGGATATAAGTAAGGTAATCCTCTTTATCTGTGTTGTGTTAAATTCCCATCGCTTTGCTTTTCCTGGCTTTGTTTTGCATGGCTGCCTTCCACCTGTTGTAGTGGATCTTCTAGGTGCCCCCTCCCCTTTGCCAGGCAGTACATCTTTCCTCTGCCTTCTGTGAGTGTTGGCTCCTAAGGGACCCCAACTCTACTCTCCTCTGTCTCTGAGTTCAAGAAGACACTTCACAAGCAAATGCTTAGAAGTCTATGCCTCTCTCTTATGAGTGACTCCTACCAAAAATGTCTGGCTGGTGTGAGAATACAACCCTCAATTCATTTGGCCTCCAAGTGGGATCATCCTGTGATGCCATTCAGGATATCAAAATCCCTTCAGGAACTGAGCTGAGGTTCTGCTCACCTGAAGTCACATCTTTGACTGATCCTAGTCTCACCAGCTTCTCTTGCTTTTCAGTAAGTTTCTTGGTTCAGCCCTTCTCATTAGAGGCTGTGCTGCTAGGGTAAGATTCCCATTCCAGGCATCTGTCTTAACTTTCTAGAACTTCTTTACTGTGTCTCTTTTTCTGGTAACCTGACTTGTTTTACATTTCAATGTAAAATGTTTTACATTTTATTTTTAAAGTTCACTGGTTCTTTTTCAGAATTGTGGATTTTTCCACAGTGATGTGTTTTCAGCACATTTTTCTTTTTGTGCCTTTCATAATTTTAAACATTTATTCTAGTATCTTTCAGATAAGAATCATAATATTCTCAGTTCTTCATGTTAACTGTTCAGTTCATTGTCACTGATGACTCTTCTTGATCATTTCTCCCCTCATGATGTACAATTTTTAAGGATAGGCTCATTTTCACTAGTGTTTGCTTTTTTCTGGAAAGATAATGTGTCTTCCCATGTGTTTTCTTTCAGCCTGATATTCCAGTTTACTTTTATTGTGATTCTGAAACTTTTAATGGTCTTACACCAGGTTTTCGTGCTAATTTCTCATGTTTTTAAACCATAAAGGTGATTTAAATTCACACATCATACCCATGTCTAACCCAGGCTTGCTACAGATACTTGTTACTTATTCCAACCAAGATTCTGGTAGTATAGTAAGTTTCCTTGGCATTATGAGGAAACACTGCTTAGAATCCTTTTTAACTGAAAGTCAGTTTGTACGCAGAGAAGTTTACTTTTGCTTGTAGCTTGAACATTTTATATATTCCCTAGGGCACATTACTTCTTTCTCTGTGGCCATTAAAATTTGACATTCTCTCCTGCTGAGCAAAGGAGCTTTGATTTTGTTTTATTCAGGGACTCTCTCTATCTTTCTTTGAAGCTCAGTTGCGCCTTTAAAAAATCATTTTATCTTTTATCCAGCATAGGTATTCGTATTATCCCAATTCATCCGTTGCTAGAATAACAATTTTTTTTACAGCAAATAAAGTAAGTTAAGTGATAGAGATATTAATTAGGTTGATTGTCATAACCATTTCACAATATGAACCTATATCAAAGGTCACATTGTACATAATACATATATAGGTTTTTATTTGTCAGTTACACTTCAAGAAGTAAAAATTTTAAATCTGGAGTATAACAGTGGCAAAATGCTTGACCAGCATTCACAAAGCATTGTATTTGGTCCCTATTACTAAAAAAAATCCTGGAATTATAAAATAGATTATTGGAGATTTAAAAATTCATCAGAGGGCTTAGGAGTAAAATAGATACACAAATGATAGGGTTAATGAGCTTGAAGATGGCTCCAGTGAGCTTATTCAAACTGAAGTATAGGAAAAAAAATGAAAGAACAGAGATCCAAGACCTGTTAACAAAAATAAGCAGTCTAACACAGAAGTCACATTTCTCAAACACGTAGACCCGTATGTTAAAGGATCTCAGCAAATCCCATATAAGACAAAACCAATGAAGACCTCACCTGTGTCACAATCAAAAACTAAAATTTAAAGATAAAAAGAGAAATTTTAAAAACTAATAAAGAAGAAAAACACAGTAGACATAGAGAACATGGTTTTTAGGGCTGACTTCTCATTAATAAATAAAAACCACTACCATGATTAGAGAACTAAAAAATATTTGTCAACTTGGAATTCTACATCCAGTGAAACTTCCTTCCTAAATTAATATGAACAAGAACCATTTTCAGAAAAAAACGCAGAAAACTTATCTTCAGTGGTTTTGTATTACAGAAATACTAAAAAAATGTACATGGGGCTAAGGGCTAAGGGAATTGGCCTTAGGTCACAACTTGGATCTGGAAAAAATGGGAGAACAAGAAGAAAGAAAAAAGATGAAGAAGAAAAAGAAAGAGGAAGAGGGGAGGGAGAAAAAGGCTGGGGAGAAGTGGAGAAGTGGGAGGAGAAGCAGAAGCGGGAGACGAAGGAAGACGAAGTCAGTGACGAGAAGTAGTAAATATATGAGCAATTAGAAAATTTCAAAAGTCAAGGGACTTTCTAAAGCAAAACAATAAAATTATACTGCCAAGTATATATATGATACAAATTTTTTCTATTAATTTATTCATCCTCTTTCCTAAGATCATTTATGTCTCTGTTCTTTTCCAGCAACTTGTAAGTAATACAAAAATAGTTTTATATTTTACTGTGTTGAGGCATGGGCATATGCAGAAAGATCTTTTAAAGATTAAGATGAACTACAATAAAAATAGAGTGCAAATGAATTAAATCAATGTACTACTTAATAATTTAACAACCAGTGTGTTTGTTTGCCCTTGATTTTACATTTAGTCATTAATTCTATTGTTTATATTAGGGTTTGGTTTCCATCCTAGGATTCTAAGCTGAGAAATTAAGAATGAAAATCTGTCAAAATGTATAACATTTAGTATAAAAATAATGAAATTATGAAAGGTTAATGTCTTGGATTAAAATCCTACATTTGGCCCACCAAACCAGACCAAACCAGAACGGATTTACTCATGCTAGATGCCACATAAGCTATACTTTAAATGGAATGAGTTTGCCAAAAATTAGGCTCACATCAGCCAAGCAGAAAAGGCCTAGTTAGCCTGAGAGAACAGGATAAGAAGTCCCCTCTGTGTTAACCACATAAGGAAAGAAACTTTGAATGAAATTATTTTAATTCTTTTTCTTTAGCTCATAGCTACCTCCTCTGACTCATTGCAGCATTTTTCTAAATCTCTAGATAAGATACTACCTAATTCATGAATCATTAGATACAACATTTAAATAAGTATGTTGAAATTATGTATCTTAATAATCAATGTTATGGTTTGCTTATGATGAAGCAGCAGAAACTAGCACAAAATCTTGAAATCTACCTAGCAAAGCTGCCTCCAGTATGTCATGATTGCACAAAATCTTGAAATCTACCTAGCAAAGCTGCCTCCAGTATGTCATGATTATACTTTATTGGTTAGGAATGCTCATGTTTGATCTATTAAAGATGGAGAAGGATGGACTTTTATCTGTATCACCAAATCATGCAGTCCATCAATGAAAATAATGAAAAGGAACTTGTGGGCAAACAGGAAGCACTGATCCTTAATAATACTTTTGTTGGGTTTTGGTTTCACTCAGTTCCCTCCTAGAATGTACACACTACTGCATTTTCCTAATTCCTTTCTTGGCTCTCAATGCAGGATTTAGCCTTTCATAATGACCTCTAACGATAACTTCTGTCTTATCCTTGGCCCAAAATACAAAGAAATGGAAGATGCTTTGAGAAAAAATGCATTCAGTTCAATTTCTTCATCTATTTCTTTCTCTTCCTTTAGTCTAGTCAAGTAACAGTAAGTGGTAGCATAATTAAATGTGTCTGAGGAAGGAGAAAATAGTAAATTTGGATGAGGGATGAATTCTTCATAGCAACTAAAGTAACACTTTAAAACATGTTTTAAAGTAGAAATGGCTATGCTCCTCCAGAATGACACAGATACAAGTACAAGACATACTTTATTTCTTCAGCCTGTTGCTTAGAAGAGCAAATGTGATTGGAGTGATTTATCAGGATAATAATTAGTTTTATCTGAACTGTGGTCTGATGGACACTTTCATATGAGTCAGCATCAGAAGTCTCCCTTTTCATGAACTTAAATGAGTGAAGTAGGTCAAGGTGGTAAATCTAGACCAAGGAGTTTAGCTGTTAAGGCAATTCTAAAACAAAGCATTTCAGCCGTGGTAACCAGACACCGGCACCTATATTGTTTTTGAGACCTGCAGTTGAATATGGCTTTGAAATGAACAGACAAAAGTAGTGACAGATTGAAAAGAAGTGAACAACTAGCAACAGTGAGAATTTGTGCTCAGGGAGGAAAGGTGCTGTCATCACCCAAGACTCAAAAGTGTGTATTGTATCCAACACACAGATGTTGTGCTCGCTTAGGAAGCACATTTACTAATATGCATATGCTTTAGGAATTGGAACTGGTAGGTAAGGTTTATATTCCAAAACTTGAATGGTTCCCTTACTTTATAGTCTATGTTCTGATAAAAAATGTGCAAATTTAACTAAACAGGCAGTCTGCCATCATTATTTCACTTCCATATAGAATAGAAAATTATTCAATTACTTTCCAAAAGCAAAGATTTGAGGAAAAAGTCTGTAATTGCTCATGACAAACCCAAATTAAAGTTAGTCAGATATACAGAAAGTATCTGCTTGAATTTATGACACAGGCATAGGGAGAGGTAAATTCAGAGGGACATCTCTTTAGTGCCTCTGGATATGTTCTGTAAAATAGAGGGTCTGGGATTAGCAGGGTGGATTACACTCCAGGATGGTTCAACTTCTTCCTGATGTATTTGTATTCCATCTCCCTTTCTATACTAAAAAGCTCACTCTTTCACACAAATTTGGATACTAACCTGAAGCATTCAATGTTTGATGAGAAAAGACAGATAAATGATTGACTAGAAACATCACAAAACACAATTTTTTCCAAACTAGCCTTCTAGATTACATTCTGAAATTAATGATATGTGCTACAGACATGCTTATTTCTGTGTTTTCTGTAGCTGCCAGGTCCTTTTGTGTCCACTCTCCATATCTTCTCAAAAGCCCTTAGTAAGCATCAGATGGTTAGGCAGAGGGTAGGTGTGACATCAGTGGTTGTGAGGCTCCAAGAAGAAGAGAGTCCAAGTTGCCTACCAGGTAAGTAAAGAAATAAAGACTTCAATGAATAATACATTTATAATCATTTCTTAAGGTCTCTGACCTAAAGCAATCCCACGAGGCACAATAACGTTTCAAGGTTATACACTGTGCACATTCTTTCTGTATCTGGCCACCTGGCTGCCTAGTTCAGAAACATGGCATTCAGCATTCCTTTACTTCTAGGGCCTACATCTTCTTGGGAGATCCTCCTCCATGGAGCTAGGACCTGGTTTAAATTAAGTACTTATCTTTTGTAAATGTTTGGGTTTTTTTTCATGATTAACGCTTAAGGGAAAACTTACCATCTAAAAAGGACAAAAAGACATTTTGCAGTTCCAAAGTAAATTCTAAGTAAAACGTTGATAGCATCATAATTTCCCTAGCTTCCTGAGTCCAAGAATAACTCTCAGGTGCAAAAAATGGTATCCAAACTCATACTCAGCAAGGTCGTCGTGGTGACACCACCTGCAGGTGTCACAAAGTGGCAGGCGTAACTCTCTACACCTAATCAGAATCAGTTATACCTTACTCGTGTACAACCACCTGTTTGTTTTGACTGAATTCTTTCATGAAGGCTACCAAGGTCCAAAGACAAGGGCAATGAGAGGCCAGTTCTTCAGTGGGTCAGGACCTGGCTTCTTGGTGACAAAACAAATATTTTCAAATTCTTGATTAATGTTGCCTTTTATTCGCTTAAAACTCACTGAGAAGCAAAACTTGTAACTGTTTTACAACTTAATAAAATGCTTCCAGTGCCAAAGCCATAAGAATATTTTATTTTACAGGATTTTTTTCAGCTTATTAATAAGTTCCAAATTTTTAAATGTTATACATATTTTAGAGAAAAAGATGATGAATGTATTTATGTGTCCCTCCTGAAAGCTACTTTATTGAATTTGATTTTTTTCAGCACTATAGTATCCAGTAGGGCTTCTTGAATGTTCTAATTTGATTTTAAAATCTGTTATTTTCTCTGAATGCTTCTAACAAAAAAGTGGTTGAAATAGTTAATTCTGAGAAAGCATCACAAACATTGCTCTCAGTGAGGAATTCCAAAAAGAATTCACATTGCTTTTATCAGTAATGCCAGAAGTGATCTTGAAAACTAAATGGCAACTCAGTAATAAAATACTCAGATACTAGGAGTTTTTATTAACTCTATAATTTGTGACATTAAACAAAGTATCCTATGGAAAAGACATTATAGAACAAACTTTCACATTTACTTGTGATAGCAAAAAGGGAATACAGAGAGAACAGTTAGAAATGGGAGAATGTTAAAGCATTCTATTAAGAGCTCTGGTATATAATAAGATTTTCCTTGGTTTTGATTGTCATTAAGGGTTTAAAATATTTGGTTGTCATGACATTGCCAGTATGAAGGTGAGCTGAGAAAGCTGATATTCTAAATTTTTCTGAGAATATGCTTCACCCAAGATCTAATATTTTGGTGAATGGTAAAACAAGGATTAGAATTAGTTTTGGGAAGCCTAAATTATATCATGTTCAGCAATTCTATTCATGGCCCAGAATTGGGCAACCCTTGATCTTAACTCCAATTCCACTTGTAACCATCAAAACCACTCTGTGTGATTCTTCCAAGTTCCTATAATTTCTGTTGGACTCAGAAAATGGTATCCCAAAGTGTGGTGCCTTGGCATACTGTGGACTGCATAAGATTTCAGTCAACAAAGAATCACATGTATGATGGTGGTGTCTTAAGAATGGGGCTGAAAAATTCCTATCACCTAGTGATCTCACAGCCATCAGTAATGTCATAGTGCAATGCATGACTCGCATGTTTATGGCAATGGTGTAATCAAACTTACTGGGTTGTCAATCATATAAAAGCACAGCACATGCAACATGTATGAGACATACCACTTAGAATGATAACAAATGACCATGCTACTAGTTTGTATATTCTCTGCACTGCATTTCCTGTAGCTTTTTAAGAGAGTGTTTCCTTCCCACACACAGTTTTCAATAAGACAGGATGCTGAGTTTATCTCCTAGCTTGATGGTATCATTCTCTCTTATACTTGATATAGTCTCACTCTTTGTTCTTCATGATCTCTATGTATGCAAAATCCATGACTAATGTTGACAGTAAGAGATCAGGTGGAGTGACTGACTTGGAAACCAAATCAAAAGTGATCTAGGATCAAGGACAATGAAGGTATTAAATTATTGTTGTCCAGTGAATCCTTTCCCATCTCACCATAGCTCTACTCTGGAACCTGGTGAACCTACTTCACTGAGGGCAATGAGACTAGCAAAAGTCAATGAAGCGCTTATATCAGATACGGGAAGATGTCTAGTGAACCAAATTGAGAGTCAGTCACAGAAAAGTCTCTTTTTTGGTGTCATTATTATCATAGCCAAGGAAATAATTTTGCAAGGATGAAAGAAATGGCTGAATCTGATGATGATGTGGCTCTTACTGCTAGCTCTGGGTAGCTTAAAAGATATAAGAATCATTATTCATTACATAATGTGAAAGTGACTGGTGAGGCTCCAAGTGATGATGTGAAGGCACATTGTGGAGGAAAAATACTAGCTAGAGGAAACCTTCAAGATGAATGAAAGCCCCCTATTCTGGAAATGGAAGCCTGAAATGACTTTGGTCCATACAGAGATCTTAGTTACTTGCCTCTCCTTGCTGAGACAAAATACCTGATGCCCAAAATGAAGGAAGGAAAGGTTTATTTACCTCAAAATTTTTGGAGGTTTCAGTTCATATTCAGCTGACTCCACATCAGGGTGACGTGGTGAGGGGCAACTGTTCATGATGGCTGTGGCAGATACCAAAAGTGACAAGAGCAAAACGGGGATGAGCACACTTCCTTCCCTCCGTTTTGTAGTAGGCCGGCTACCTGCCGCTGGGAGCCTGCAGCACTCACACCACCAATCCCAGAACTAGACAACAAACCAATCACATATGCTAGATTTAACTGCCTTCAAAAGGCCATGTGAGGGGTTGGGGGGACATCAAAACAGAAACCATAACACCAAGTGAATGCCAGGTTTCAATGTTCTTAACAACAGTATTGCATTGTTACTTGTGTGAATGTTGTAGGCTACTAAATGTTTGAAGCAACTCTTTATGATCTGGCACAATGGGAAGCACAGGGCCTTTAAGCACATTAGTAAGTATGCAATGATGGTGAATGTGAGGTGTCAAAGATGACCTGTCTCTTCTTCCAAGGTGCCCTATTCAATCACTCTAGTGTTTAATAAAGAACATTCTTGTCAAGATTTTCTCATTATCAGTAATACACATTTCTTTATTTAAATTGGTGATTCCAATATCAACATCAACCCTCCAAACATTGCCTTTTTGATCCAACCAATGGATCAAGGAGTCATAGCAGTTTTTATGGCCTGCAATTTGAGAAAGACTTTTGCCCAGGCTCTTGCTGCATCTAATAGAACTATTAAGACATCACCAAAGCAATTCTATAAGGATCACACTATGTGACTATACCTAGAACCTTAGTTGGACTTCAGGTGGTGTCACCAAGAAGTATACGAGTAGGATTGGAATACAACACTTGAGAGTTTTGTCCATGAGTTCAAAGGATTTACTAAGGAGGAGGACTTTGAAGAAATCAACCAGGCTGTGCTTGAGATGGCCAATGCCTTGAGCCTGGGTGTGGATGAGGGTGCCACTGAGGAGCTCCTGCAGGTCCTTTCTGAGGGACTCACTTCAGGAGCAGTTGTTGGGTCTGAAGCAGGCATGCACAGCTTAAAAAGAGCCTAGAGAAAAGGAAGCTACAAGGGAAGAAAAAAAGAACCATCCCAAGAAACTCACAGTGAGAGGGTTAGCAGAAACTTCTGCAGACCTCCACAAGCTCTTTAAAGCATTTAAAAGCATGACTCCCAACCCATAAAGGCTTTCTTTAGTAGGGAGGTTCACATTTCACAGTAATTTAGCTGCTTAGAAGCAAATCTGTGATGAAAGAAAGAAACTAAGGAAACCATCACCGGCATATTTCTGAAAAGTGACACCTGCTCAAGAAAAGCCTCAGGCAGGTCCCCTAAGGGGGATCCCAGAATTAAGCATTGTTCCCATAGAAGGTGACAGCTCCCTGTATGATAGTGTCCATGAAGACCTTCCAGCAGGAAAGATGTAGAAGTGGGAGACAGTGGCACTGATGATCCTGACCCAGTGTAGTCCTAGGCTAATGTGTGTGTGTGTGTGTGTGTGTGTGTGTGTGTGTGTGTGTGTGTGTGTTATTTTCAGTGTGTTATTTAAAACAATTTTTAAAAATAAAAGTAGAATAAAACTTAAAGACAAAGGATGGATATAAACAATATTTTATCCACTGTGTATGCATGTTAAGGTAAATGTTGTAAGAGTCGAGAAGTTAATATTTTAAATTTATATATATAAAATATCATAAAGAGCTAAAATCAATTTATTAGTGAGGAAAAGTGACTATTGCTAAATTAAGCACAGTCTATAAGTGCACAGTCTTCACAGGGAAGTTGCACACAGTCACGTCCTGGGCCTTCATATCTTGCATCTCTCCATCACCAACTCACCCACAGCAACTGCAGGTCCCATTGCTCCTAAGGGTCCTACACAGATTCACCTTTATTAAAAAATATTTTTCACTGTATCTTTTCTGTTTGCATGCACAAATACTTCCCATCACGTCACAATTATCTATAATATTCAGTACAGTGACAGGAAGGCCAGGTTTGCAACTGGGAGCAGTAGGCTACAGCATATAGCTAACATGTGCTCTAGGTTTTTCCACATAGTTTTGGTTAGGTACACCCTATGATGTTCCCACAATGACACAATCACCTAGGGGTGCATTCTCGGTATGGACCCCCATCATTAAGCAACACAGGGTTCCATTTTCAACTAAAGGAGGCTAAAAGACCTCAGATGCAAAGACTCTCTGAGCTCCTCCCATGCTTATATTTCTCCCAAAGTGAGTCATGGAAACCAAATTCCTCTTCTAGGGAGCCAAAGAAGTCACACCCTCTCTCCCAAAGCAAGTCAGAAAACCTAGAAATGTCACTCCCTCCCTTCTTTCTCGAAGACCCTCATTCCAAGAGGTCCTGCCTCATGCCAGTAAAAAAGGAATACTCACAGAAAGACAAGGAGTAATTTGAACAGGCAGTCTTGCTGGCCCCACCCTCTATCCTGTTACCGTTAGAGCAGACCAGTGAACGTGGCACACATGCCACAGTGGGCATGCAGACCTCTCCCTGTTCACACATGATCCAAGTTGCCCCAGCATCATCCCAGCAGCAGAGCATCAAATAACAGAGCAGAATTGGTACCTTGTGATAAATAAAGTAGGTTTTTGGGTTGCAGGTTGGGCACTCAGTCTCTAAAAGGTTTGCCATCACCAGAGTAGGTCTTTTATTCAGTCATGCGTTTACATTCACTCTATTCGTCATGGAACCTAAGCATAAAAGCACTGCTCTACACTGGCCCACACCACACTCTGCAAGACTGAGGCAAGAGAATCGTCAGTTCGAGCCTAACCTAGGCAACTTAATAACTGACCTTGTCTCAAAATAAAGATAAGATAGTTCTAGGAATGTAGCTCAGTATAAAGGTTCTGTGTTGTGTCCCAATCACTTTCAATAAAAAAATAAGGACAATTCTCCCTGGCCTTTATTTCTGAGGGCTTCCTTTTTATGTAAGACTTTAATTAAATAAATGCATTATAATTTCTCTTTCCTTGACCTGTTTTTAAGATTGTCAGCTGTGACATGATCTTCGTGACTGGTAAGGAAAGATACCACACATCTTTTCTGCCTCTCAGCCTTTATGCTAGGTTCTGCTTCTGTTTTTCTCATTATGTCATGGGGGACTTGGGTCCTAATCCAGCAAGGAACCAGCTCCTTACTTCCTTGCCTTCCTGCTTTTGTGCCCTTGATAAAAAAAAAATTCAGTAAAGACATACACACCATGCAGAAGCACAGACTATTTTTTAAGGTAGATCTATAGAGTTACATCTTCAAATGAGGATACAGGCAGTGCCTCTGAAAGTGTCTGCATTGAACGCAAATTCTTTTCATTGTTCATCTTGTAATATCCTACATGGTTTTATCCCTGGGAGACAAAGAGATAATTTAGCAAAAGGCTCTGTTGTCTGTGCATGAACTAACATATATGAAGAAGCCAATCACTGAAGAACTTTAAAAAGCAGTGAAATTGTTGTCACTGATCATCACTTATCATTACTTAGTAACTGAACAGGGAAGCTAATAGCAAAGTTTGGGCACCATGTAATTATACTTAACTGGATAGAAATCTGAGCTATATTGCTGGAAGACTGGTGCTACAAACTAAATAGTGTAGCTGATGTGCTGGTATGTGCTCTGGTTTGTCCCCTCTGACACTTATGGTTGAAATTTTATTCTCATCAACTGATATTAGAAAGTAGAACCAGATGAGATTTTAAGAGATGATTAGGTCTCTGTCTTTATGGATGAATTAACTCATTCTTGCTAGTTCAATGGATTATTGGGCTATCTCAATAGTGAAAAATTTCTCTTTTCTTTGCCATAAAGAAAGATAAACTTGAGTTAGATGTAAGAAAATGGAGGCACCTTGAGACTATAATGTTAAGTGAAATAAATCAAATGTACAATCTTAAACAATCACATGGTTTCTTTCATAGTTCTTCTTATAATAGAAACTCAAAACATAAATAAAGAGCAAAATAAAAGCTAAGAGGAAACAAGGCAGATATATCTTTGAGAAGAGAACCAAAAGAGAAGGGAACCAAAAGATTTTAGGAAGAAGAGGAAATTTCTTCTGTGTTTCACATTTTGACTGAGGAACAATTGGACTTGTCAGCCCCACCTAGGAACAGCCCAGTCCAGTGCTTCTCAAAGACATCAAAGAGGGGGGACTAAAAGCCCATCAACCACTGTTATCCAGAAACCCCATAAAAGGAAAGCACCTGATGTCTGTAAGAAAACTGTATCTGACAAGGCGTGGTGGTGCATACCTATAATCTCAGCACTTAGGTGGCTGAGGCAGGAGAGTCATTGTGAGTTCAAAACCAGCTTGGGCTACAACGTGAACTCAAGGCCAGCCTGAACAGCATAGTGAAACCCTATCTCAAAAAGACAAAAAAATTAATCTGATAGCCAACCAAACCCACTGGCTAAGAGTTATATGGGCTATGGACACAAAAAATAAATGCCGCTTCAGAAAAGAACTTTCAAAAATTTCAATCTAGATCAGATGACAACACTTATTGGTCTGATGGGTTCAGACTAGGCCAGACTGGGCTCCCTTCTTCAGCTGGGCCACCAGGAGCCATAGTATCATCACTGGGGCAACAGGAACTCTTGCCTATCACCCTTCTGCCAGGCACAAACTTGCAGCCTGGGACGATCTCTGCTGTGCAAACCAATCCTCACACCACTTCTGGAAAAGGATCTCCTCTTCCAGTTAGAAGTGACCATCTGCTTTGCACCAAGCCTGTCAGCCTGCCTCCCATTTAACCCTGCAGTTTCACCTTTGACTTTACTGAGAGGAAGATGACACCTGCATCCGCCTGAGCCAGATAACTGCAATCCTGAAGTTCTGAAAACTCTCCTCCCAGAGGTGTGGCCTAAAGACTCTCTTCAAGGTCTGGCCATCAACCATGCCAACTCACCGTGGCCCCCATCAGTCACACAGCAGCCTGATAGACTGTTAATCACCTTGGGCAAGATCTCCGTGCCATGAACAACACAGCCATTGCTTTGCATTTTGCAGTTATCAACCTATACCCTTTTTGGACTATTATTACTCAATAGCCACAAGGGTTTGGGAACTCTCCCACTATTTTCAGGGAGGCCCTCGCAACAGATTTGGCGCTGGAACATTCTGTTTCTCTGTCCATTTCTGCTCTGTCATGGTCTACCAAGAAAAAAAAAATGAGGCTTCAGTACCATAAATATTTATAGAATGTCAAACTGATAAAATATACCTCTCCTGCCGATACAGCCAGCTGAGGGTCTCCTAACTGCCAGTGTTGTCATTTGCCCTCCATAAACATTG
This sequence comes from Dolichotis patagonum, assembly GCA_004027295.1. NCBI lineage: Eukaryota > Metazoa > Chordata > Mammalia > Rodentia > Caviidae > Dolichotis > Dolichotis patagonum. The sequence continues at coordinate 54,898 of PVJX010007674.1, forward strand.
CCTCAGCCTTCTGCCACCCAAAGCCTGCTGGTACACATGCCTGGACCTAAAGAATGCCTTTTTCTGCCATCGGTTGGCTGTTGTTAGCCAACTCCTCTTTGCCTTTAAATGGAAAGACCCCAGTTCTGAACTCAAGGTTTAACTGACCTGGACTCAACTCTCTCAGTAGTTCAAAACCTTATTTCCTCTTTGAAAGACATTTTTGATTAATGATATTCAAGCTACCTGCTGGAAAGACCTAAAAACCTCTGCTACAATATCTGGCAGAAATTGATTACAAGAAAAACAAACTTTGCACATTTCTTAAAGCTACTGGCTTTTATAGAATCTGGATCCTTGAGTTCACAAAAACAATCTGCATAAGCCCCTCAGACTGTCAGAAAAGCCCTGGGAGTGGGCCCTGGAGTGCCCAGTAGATTGAAATAGACTCAGTCATACACACCCTTTTGCTTTATACTCTATAGCCACTGTCCTTCCGAGCAAGAAAGCGGACAAGCTTAGCTTTGGCCAAGCAAGGCCTAACTGTCCAGGTGCCGTATGCTGTGCTGGACCTCACCCCTTACCAAAGACTCTTATACAAAATTCCTGCCTGATTCTTGTGCTGATAAAACCACTCAGTCTTGCCACATACTTGCCCACAGAGCTGCCCACGGCTGAAGTCTAAGAACATCGTTCTCGGGATTGCTCCAACTGACCATGACTGCCTGACACTGATAAACTGTTCTCAAGCCTATTAGACTTAAAAGTAAACCAACCCCCTGACAGGTGCTGACTATACCCTGTTTACAGATGGAAATAGCTCTGTTAGGACAGGCCACATATGCTGTGGTCACCTTGGACAAAGTTATATTGGCCAAAGCTCTCCTGCTACTGCTTCATTCTGCTGTTTGGAAACATGCAACCAATGACACAGAGCCAGATCTGCCCCCACTATATGTTCGACAGACACAAGCCACAATGTTGGCACCCATAACCCTGCAGCTTCAGTGTCTGTGTTGCTGGCCCTGACCTCCACCAACATGACTTAGTGCTCATCTTACCTACTCAGATCAGCCAAGGCAATAAAAATATGTAGGGTCCTGCTATAAAAAAAAAATTACACAAGTTCTAAAAGAGGAACAACTTGTAACCAGCTCCATAAAAGTTTACTGAAAGACCAACTATTCCTGTAGGCATTCCGGCATACACATCACCCAGGTACACATTAACTACCTCTGCAAGTTTCAGGAATTCAGTTTTAGATCCACGGAAGAATTTACCTAGACCAGACAGTTCACTCTGAAAAGATGATGCACTCAAAGCCCTGATCTGGTCACTCCTTTGCTGACCAGTTCACACACGGCTGAAGCCTGAGGACGTCGCTCTCGGGATTGCTCCATGTGTATTCCCCTTGATTTCTGTGCCTGTGTGATTTCAGGCTGCTTATCCCAGCCTTTGCTTTGCTTTAGCTCTATGAGTGATTGCCCTGAGAGAACAGAAAATAATCAGTAAGGCCCTTAAAAACGATAAGGATTTGATGAGTGTCCAAGGCACACTGGACACTCTCCTAGATCACATTAACTCCTTCACGCCTTTCCTTGCCAGCATAGTGCTTCTAGTTGGGCCTTGTCTCAGCAGATCACGTGTAGCATGCCCAGCAAAAAATTTGCTGAGGAAACTAAGAGAGAAGGGAAATGTAACAGAAATTTCCTCCCCACAGCCAGTATACTTCAGTTTCTTGGTTGCCCAGGTAATAGTTCCTGTCACAAGTCCCATTGCTTCAGTCTCTGTGGACAAAGCTCTCCTGCTACTGCTTCCTGCTGGTCACTGTGATGCATAGCTGGCCAGTATGAAGCACATTTTAAGAACCAATCCCCAACTGACGAGCTCTTCTGCCTCTGTGCTTCCTGTTTGTTTATCTCATGTAAGCCCTAAACCACCAGAAATTAAGGCCTGATATTTTGGGAATGTTCCCAGCCAGTGCCGGTTGACATCAAATAAATCTGCCTCCAAATCCTGGATGTTGTTCAGCACTTCTGTGTACCACTGCACTGTGACAGTAAGTGCTGAGTGATCTGGGCAGGACATTGCTTAGGGAACATCACATAGGAATGCCTCTCAGCCTGTTGGCATGATTGGGCTCCCTCTCTCTAAACACTTTGCTACCTACCTCCTGGGGGCTGAGTGGAGGAAGAAGATGTAAGCCGTTTGTGTTATTTCCTATTAACTCTCCTGATTTTCAGTTTGGTATTGTCATTTTCTACCAGATCAGTTTAGAGACCCTCTGTTTTCTCCTCTGCAAACGGCATACTTTAAGTGCAGTGGGACCACCTGCTGTTCTTAGACCCACTTTCCTCATCTTTTCCACGGGTCCATTATGCCACTAAATTCAGAGCTCTTTGGGGATGGTGGATTGAAAATGCTGCTGTTTCTTGCTTTGGCCACTTGGTAGTTGATTGTGATTCTTTCTCTCTCTCTTCCCTTTCCCCTTTCTTCTCTCCTCAGTGCTGGGGATGTAAGCCTTGAGCATGCTCACCAATAAGTTATAGCCCAGATTTTGTTCTGCCATCTGTTGATTTGCCATGTATTGTATTCTTCTGCTTACTACTAAATTTGCCTGCTATTTTCTTCTATTTCTTTGTCCTTTTGATTTTATGATTTTTGAAATAAAAATCTTACTGTAGTTTTAGTGCCTCTAAGTAATAAAAGGTTAAATGTATGTGACCAATTTATCATCTTTAATTTAAAACTTCTGATTTTTAAAACCCTTATTTACCTATGAATATTTTTTAATACATTGTTCTATCTAAATCTTTGACCAAATTGAGTCCAATATCTGAAAAGATGATGAAGTTGTACTTATTTGTGCTTTTCTCATTTTGGCTACTTTCATAGAGTGAAACTTTTTTTCTGTTACTTTTCTTCCAGACTTGTATCAATAAAGGCTTCATCATTTGTCACTGATTTTTATGTTTTTATAATAAGAGCTATATAAAATAAATCATGAATAGTATAAGAGCATTTTGTGTAAATGATTTATAACACTTTTTTGCGAGAAGGCTTCAGTGAAATTATTCACCTGCATCTCCTGGCATTTTAAATAACCCTCTTAATGTATTCTGTCATCCCCATCTGTTTTGATTTAAGGTTGATTATACAGACATGCCATGCAGCAAAAAGCCACCTGATCACTTTGGTGGTGTATTATTTATGTATTAAACTTAAGGTATTTTCAGAGAGGAAGCGCAAAGCTGCTACCGTTAAATTATATCCATTTTATTAGGCTTCTCTTGGGTAGATTACTTAGACTACTGAGAAATTAAACATCAGACATAGTCTTAGAAATTTGTATCGCTGATTTTGTTTAAACCAGCTCAATGAAACCTGCCACTGATTCCCCAACCGGCAATTCTCTGACTGTATCCCTAGGGGAAATACATTGAACTGTCAAAGGTTAAGGCAGAGGAGTACTGTGAGAGGGAAGCAGCCAATCGGGTGGAGAGGGTCTAAATATCTGGTGCCTGCAGGCGAGCGCACCAAGCCAAGCCGGTTAGTCTCTGATTGCGGATGAACACCACATACGTGTGGAAAATGTTCCTTATGTTGGCTGCAGCCAGCCAGCAGACCCGCAGCTAAGAAGAGAGGACTAGATGCCCTGCAACGCATTCTGCACAGCAGCTGACAAGACAGATACTCCTGTGCTGGAATGTTTTCACTTGAAGGTATTGGTTCTTTTTCATTGAGTTGCTATATTTTTTCAGAATTGCAGAAAGCGGAGCAGCTGGTACTGGTCAAGAATCCCTGCTTTCTAGTAACGCTTTGTTCCTGTCCTCAGTCTAAATGCCAGCTTGAAAACGGTAGCCTCTGGGGGAGACCGTGCTAAGCTGAATAAAGGGACACTTTACATCGCTTAAGCGACTGTGCACAGGCCTTTTATTAGGGCGGACTCTTTGTTAATGTTGCTATTGTTCTGAACGTGAGCTGGTTAAAATGCAGCTTTAAATGATCACATTCTACCTCATCCCTAAATAACAGCATCAGTGGGAAAGGTGGGGATGTGGGTGGGCCACGTATTGTATCTTACAGATTGCTTCAATTTCTATTTCTGTTACTATTGCTACATATCAGCCTTGGACAGGAAAAAGGTCTAAATTGCTGATCAAAAGGAAAAAGGATTTCACCAATATGCAGATTTTTCGTTGCTTTCGACACAAGTTTCATAAATGTGAACACTTTGCATATTTTTATTGTACTTACTAATTAAGATGCCTTCATTATCATTTGTAACTGACAGCTAGGGTAATAACCTAAAGGTCATCAGGATATTAGGAGCCCCTGTTTTACTTGCCAAGGTAATTGGAAGGATAATTTAATATGTTGCAGAGTAACAAAAGACCCGTGAGAAACATACTGCACTAGGTGAGGCATGAGATTGCTTTGTGGAGCATTTATTTTTGAGCGCAAGTGCCTTCTTTTGTCTGTCATCTTCATCAATTATCTTTTGCAAGGAGTAGATAAAACAGAAGCTCCATCACAGCCCATACATTTAAACTGACACAGCTGCTTATTCCATGCATCAGGCAAGATTTAATTTATGTCTAAGACCTGAAATTGTTATAACATAGGGAAAGGTGGCTCTAGTCAGTAGTTCATTACCCTCCGTGGGCCCTGTGAGGTCACACATCAGTGGGTTGTGAATGGCGACCTGATGGAAGTGGGGAGAATCTGGTTTCTTGGAAAAGACACGAATGCGGGAAATGTTCTGCTTCATTTTCTACTTATTGGTAAAAAACAGGACCCACATAAAGTTTAATCTTCACAGCAAATTGTCAGAGCTGACATTGTAATGACTTGCCTCTGAACGCTCGCATAAGAATCTTCACAGATTCATTGTGAAGTTATTTTTAAAAAGAGGGAAAATATTAAAGCAGTTTGTAGCATGCCAGACTGGCGCCGTTTTTTATTCTTTCAATCCATGTACTTATTAATTACCATCTGTGCAACTAAATACACTTTACTTGGTAAAGTGTGTTTAGTGGTTTTATGGTATACTTTGTGATTTCCAGTTTCTCTAAATATTCATAATGTGTATGATTTTATTCACCAAACATAAACAAGTAAAACTAATATGTATGACTAATACTTAAAATCATTTTTTAGTTAAAGGTAGTATACCTTATTATAATAAAATATTACAAAAATTAAAATTATAACCATAAGATTGAAAAAGCAACTATGAAATAAAATAAGAACTTTTTCATATGTGTGAAATCACTATTTCTATGTTTAAAAAATTGCTTTAGAGAAGGTGAATAAACTATTAATTGGGTGGTCATTGAAAGTCCATCAGCACTTTGGCGAACAATGGCAATATAAGTGATAGTATTATTCTGCAGCCGAGACTACAGAAGGACAGTGTCTTGTGCTTGACCTGTGAGAAGAATTCTTACACCTAATATGATACAAAGTCTGTTTCCTGCTAGAGGAAGATCAAAAAGAATAGGCACAGAGTAATCTTAGAAAGTAAGGTCAGTGTCAATGAGGCATTTTAGGGCAGCGAGAGATGGGTTAATTTAGGGGAATAAATTAAAATATAAACAGTGGCATCTCCCTGAGAGGTCACACGGGAATGGAGCAAAACTGGCCTTTGACACCAGAAAAACCTGGCTTATATCCCAGCACTGCCACCCACTCCCTGTGTGAACTGGATGTGAATTAGATCTTCCTGACTGGCTTATGAGAGTTATGAGAAGTCCATATTATTATAAGTAATTCATGTAAATATCAGATGAGTGTAATTATGAAGACATGAAAGCAAAATAGACTCTCACCTCATGGGACTGACTGGTCGACATGACTACTCCTTAGGAGAAGGACTGACCCCAGTGGCATCATAGGAAGGCCCTTATTAATGTCTTCATCTCTGTCCTCATCTCCCATTCACGTTCTCAACACCTAAACTTCTACCTTTGAGCACATTACCTTCAGTTTAGTGCTTTGAACCCTGATTAAATGCAAACACCCTTAGGAAGAGTATTGTAAGATGTTATTACTGCTTGGTGTTCTGGGGGAACCTGAGAGCAGATGCCTACTGGGGATCCAAGGAATGCTGAATAAAAGAGAAACTTGAAAAAAGAAAAGGCCAGGCAAAAAGATGCTATTGAGAGAACATGAGCGAACTGGAAAGTTTGGAGTCTGGGAAACATATCCAGTAATATGAACACAATTTAATAAATGACTAGAGAATAAATACTAATATATAATTGGGTTGTGGATCCAAAATAAAGTTGAAAGCCCACAGAGGCAACAATCTTGAAGAGAAACGGGAAATACTCCTTTTTTTTGCCATTTATGAGGGTATTTGCTATAAGCAGTGTCTTTCATGTTGTTTACAGAAGAATTTATTTATTATAATTAAGAAGAATAAACAAGAAGAAAGGGAAATGCAATCTAAAAGACAGAGTAATTTTGTGTGGCATAGTACTTGTTGCCAGGGTGCATGTGAGAAGATAATGTGAAGAACAACTTTGTTGAAGACTAACTCAGGCTGTTTGCAAGCTAAACTTCAATATGACCAAAGGACATAAATGCAGCCTCAGAATAAGAATGAGCTTCAAACTCATGCAGCCATCTAAACTCTCCCTATTCAAGGTAACTCAGTGGCACTGCTTGATTTTTCTCCAACTTGAAGTTAGTTGCAGTTGCTCTCACCTGTGGAAGAGGGATTAGATCTGGACAAGGCTGCCTGCTACTTGCAGATCAAACGCCTGGCAGGGAGGTTCACAGGGGAATCTTTCTGTTCTCCATGTCATCCCTCCCACTGGCCACTGCCTCAGTGGTAGCTATAACCTCACTCCCATCCAAGCATCTCATGTGAATGAACACTAAAAAACTATTTTATCCTTCCATTTTCTACTACTTATGATATTGTCCGTCTTTTCATAGCTTTTGCTTGTTTCCTTTACCAGATTGGAGTTATTCCAGAAAAACAATAGTCTGACTTCAAATCTACCACTGTGATATAAAAAATATTACATAAGCTTTTGTGTAACTTATTTTTCTCTATTATTTATCCTTTATTTTACTCTTTATATTTTATGTTTCTCATATAGGAGAAACTTTGCAATATGTACACTTATGTATCTGATTTATTTCACTTAACATTAAGATTATGATCTCAAAGTTTAGATTATTAATGCAATTTATTTCTCAAGAAGTGTGTGGGTGCAGACACATTAAACTACCAAAGTTACACAAAAGACCAAAAGAAGTGTACACATGAATAGTATCGATTTGACTTGACAATACAATGTGGATGTTTGTAAAAATTTGCTTTGGTTCAATATCTCTCAGCAAACTCAGCTGACTATATCCTGGCTCCCTCGAGGTACTGCTGACCCTGGGGAATTGTGTTGATGCCCAAGCAATTCTATAAATGCATCCGAACAAAATAGTAGGTCATTTTCATGAGTGAAGTAGCCAAATCCAGAATATGCAATGTCAGGGCAGGCTGGGGAGAGCAGGTACAAGGAAACAAAGAAGTATCTGCCACCTAGGGGTGGGGAGAAAGTGGCTTCTAATAGGGAGGGAGGACACAGACATTAGGGAAGCAAGAGTAACAAAGTGGTGATCTGGACTTCTAGAGTTAGATGAAGGACCTCTGAGTAATCAGCCTCACTCCATTATCTGGAGAACTCATGCAGCCATTTTTAAGCCTTATCACACCTCATAAATGTTTAAACTCTCCTCAGATTTTTTCAAAATCCTTGTATGGATGGGAAAAAGAAGAGAAGTGTGTCTTTTACCCAATATGCCTAAAGTAGTGATGTACTGATACTTACCTCTTAACAACCATGGCCGTGTGATCACAAATTCCCTTTCAGGCAGGTAATGGAAAAACAATGAAGCTCTTCTGCTGCAATGCTATCCAAAAAGTTCATCTTGTTTTGTTCAGTGTGATGTCATTGAGGGATCATTTGAAGGTAGAATCTAGGTTTCTGATCTATGAATCAGTTGGTCTAAGATTCCATTCTTTCCTCTCTGTTTTGAACTCTATCATGAGTATTGTCCTCATTACTTCCCTCATTGCTGGGGCAAAATAACCCAAACCCACAATTTGAAGAAGCAGAGCTTTATTCATTTCAGCCCGTAGTCCCCTGGCTCCAAGGCAGGACTGCATGGCAGAGGAGCATGGCAGAGGAAAAATGCCTTCATGATATGGGCCCTGGGAAGCCGAGAGTGAAGGGAGGAGCCATAAAGGGCTTCTCATAGCAAGTCAGCTCTAAGGCACCCATACCCCAGGCACCTTCCAAAGGTCCCACGTCTGAATACATGAGGGGATTTTTAGGTATAAACCATAACAGATAATTTTCCTACCAACATTTATATGGGTTCATTTCATGGACACTGAGTCTCCTCTTGGACCATGTGGACTTCATTCCCTTTGTATTCTATTCACAGAGACGTTTAAGCTCCCTCCCCTCAACACTACAAGAAAAGAGACTCTTGGTTCAGACTTTTGTGTAGTTTCTGAAGAGTCTCTCCAAAGCCCACTCATTCTGCTTTTCAAGGAAAAGCAGCCAACATTAATAAAAAGAAGACTCTCAGCAAGTTAACATGTGTATTAAAAATATTGTTCCCAGCATGGCGTTGTATTTCTTATGGCTCCAAATATATGTTTTTATAAATCATTGCTGGGACCCAGGAAAGGACATTTGTCATTCCTGGGCCACACTGTTGGGCACGCCTGAGTCCTAGATGAATATTTAAATTAAGTAAATAATCTCTGTGGGGCAACATAAAAATTGCTTCCACAGCCTCAGCTAACCCATTCTCATCTCCCTTCTACTAACTGTGATGAAATGGTAACCTGTTCCTTTGACTGTAGCTTCTCTGGGAATTTGCACTTTACCTTCCCCTAATTTCATAGGCTTAGAATTGCTTCCTAATTGTATTCATAGACTTAGAATTGCTTCCTAATTCACTATTTAAAAAATGAGTTTTGAGCAAAAGCTTCATTTTCTTTAAGAACTTCATTCTCAAAATGTTCTTAATAGGACCAATTGCAGGAGCAATTCTTTCTTCCTTCCCTCTTTTTCTTGTCCTTCAGTCATTAAGGTGAGATAGGGGAGCCTTGATAACTTGAGTGTTGAGTGGCAAGATGTCAGTGAGCATTTTGAGAATGTTGATTTTGTCAGGTAAATTCCTAAATAAGTATTAGGTCCAGCATTTTTTTTAAATTTTAAAGCATCTTTACTTAAACTCCTATCAGATCTCTCACCAGAGGACTGTTTTAGATTTTAATGTGCTTTTTTTTTTTATCTAAACTCTTCTTTCTTCCATGTATTCTCCACCCTGCTGCACAATTATGATAAATCTGGGATTTTTCTCATATTATTCTTTGGCTTAAAATATGTCAGTGCCACTTTCCACTCTCTGCCTCCTTAGTCTATCCCTTCCACAGCACAGTAGAATAGAAATTCTGCAGTCAAGTGACGTTCAGTTCAAACTCTCCTGAACCATTTTTGTGGTTGAAAACATTGATTTCCATGTCAACAAAATGGAGCTACATTGTATTTTATTTAAAGTTTAAATAGGATAGTTAATATTAACTCTGTAAGATCTCATCTGTTACCAAGTAGCCACTTAATAATTTGGCCACTTAATAATTCTTTCTGCTGTAGAGTCAATCCTGGGCATGCCATGAAAGAGACTGATTATCTGATATCTACCCTAGTAGCTACCCACATTCTGCCCCTACTGAACTTCTCCCAACTCCAATCCTATTCTTTGAGCAATCCTGGAGGTCCTTGGATATCAAATGGTGTTTTAGTCTATTCCTGTATTCTTACCGTGGTAGGTATATTTCCCTCGATATAGATTGCATGTTGCTCCTCAATCCTTTCCTGGAAGTTGGTCCATTATTGATCACAGAAGTCAGTAATCATATGCATATTCTAGAGATATGCTTATACATCCCATCCCAGGAAGCAATCTGACATTTGACAGCCTTTACCATGTGCTCGGTGCTGTTTTACGTAAGCATTTTATGTATTATCTACTTTAATGATAAAAGTCATTATTTCTTGCATGAAAGTACAATTGCCTGTGTTTTCCACTACATCTGTGAAGTACCTGAGTGTAGGAAAACAGATTATCATAGCTTGAGTGAATAAAAAATAAATTAGTGAATTAATAGAAAAATCAGGAAGGACCACTGTGTATTAGGGGATGTGAAAGTGTTTCCCGAGGTGGCCAGTGTTTTAAGAAGAGAATTATCTTGAAACCCAGGAACTTTAGAAAGCATGTTATATCAACAAATATACTAAAAGCAAAGCAAAGCAAAATATAACAAAACAAAACAAAACAAAACAAAACAAAACAAAGCAAAACAAAACACAATGCCATTAAAAAGTAGAATAGCCTAATGGAGATTGGAGAAGTTCAAGTAAATATAAGGCCTGATAAAAAGAATTGAAAGTAATAGCAGAGGAGATGCTACCTCAGGAATTCATGAAGGAAAAGCCTGAAAATGCACAAAGTATATATAGGTTTCAGGTCCTAAAGAAGCTAAGCAGAGTGGCCTGGACAGAAAAGTAATCCTAGATGGAAAAAGAGCCAGTCTCTTTCAGGATTAATAAAATGTATTTGATTAACACTTCCTTAGTGCCATGTCATATGCTAAGCATATTACATAAATTGGCTCATTTAATCCTACTTTTTAAAACTTGAGAAAAAAAAAGGATTTTATAGTCCCTGTTCTATAAATGAGACAACATAAATGTAGCCAGGCTTGTCTAGCGTACAGCTGAAAATTGTCATCGAGCTGCTATTCTGCCTCTTTTAGTACACTGCGAGAGAAGACGAGTTAGAAAAGGGAGAATCAATTACTTTAGAAGTGAAAGACATCACACCTCACCTCCAAATTTTAAACCTTGAAGAAATCAAGAAATTAAAAACTAAGGAAGTTAAGATAGTAGGAAAAACAGAGCCTTCTACTCTGTATTATTATAATTGAAGGCCGTGAGAGTAGCATGGTCCTCTAAGAGTTCCTTTACTGGGGTAGGAGAATTACTATGGACACTGAAGTCTAGCCATGTGCATGGGTTGATTTTTCTGGGTAAGGAAGTAGCGAAAGGATAGGAAAGGAATTCAAGAAAAGTAGAAGGGGGAACTATAAATACTAGGCCATAATCTTGGGAGACAAAAATCCTCCTTTCTGCCATAATCCTATCCTTACCCTTCAGTTGGTAGCTAAGAGATGGAGTGGAAATTGGAGTGTAACACTGGCAAGGAGTGAGCCTAGCACTTAGCTGTTGGCTGCTGCCCTGGGAGAGGTGTCTGATACCATCACCCCCAAAACAGAGTGTCACTGAGGAAAACTGAATGTAGTCAGGGAGCTATCCCACAGTCTGTAATTTTGCACTTTGCATTTTTAATAAAACATATTGCGTCTGTTTGATAAAACAAAGCTAGCTGAAAGTTTATCTTATTTGACACTTTTATTGGAAGCTATGTGCTGTAAAATATGTGGTATTTATAAAATTAGGTTCATATATACAGTGTGTGTTGAATTTGTTCCATCAATAAGTTTAAAGAATGAATTTATTATTTAGGGAAAAAATAGTGTATGAGAAAATGCAATCTTATTGTATTTTTTGGCTTGGCTTGTATTCTTTGTTGATATTTTGTGTCTTATTTATTTATTTATTTATTTTTGAGACAAGGGCTCACTATATAGTACAATCTGGCCTTGAATTTACTTATATATCTCAGGCTGGCATCCAACACATGGCAATTTTCCTGCCTCAGCCTCCCGAGTACCAGGGTTACAAGCTTGATATTTTGATTAGAACATTATAAAAAAAATTTTGAAATATAACTGTTCAAAAATATCACACATTGATTTTTTGCAATTCATGTCTGTAATCTCACCTCAAATTTTGCATTTCAGACCAGCTTTCCATATAGCTAAACTTATAAAAGGTATTTGTGACTATTTTGATCTTTTTCATCTGTCTCTTTTTCTTCCAGACTCACTACATTTTGTTTGTTTGGTTTTTTTGCTTATGAAAGTAACCCTGTAATAGATACACAGGCATGGCCCCTCCAGCTTCTATATAAATGCCAGCATCGCTTTCTAGAATACATATTCTTTCATGTTAACGATTTTCTTAAACTTCTTTGAAAATCTAGCTCTTTGCTCTCACAATAAAGTCTAGCTTTCCTCATGGATTTATTTTCAAATTTTTCTTGATCATCTCTCAGTACTGTGCCCCTTAGTGGTTTTTGTAACCCATACTTTATGTGCCACACATTTTTAACTGCCTGTAATTGGGAACATAGCTTAGAAGTTTCGCCTGTGTTCCTGATACTGTTGTGCTCTCCTTAACACTTTCAATTCTATGTGTGTCACATCTCACAGCAAAACTCCTGTCATCATTTCCACTGCTCACACACCCGGCATAGATTGGATGTCCTCCCTCTAAGCTCACGTACCAGGCTGTTCATATTTCTAACATACCCATCATGTTTTTATATATACCTAATTCTTAATAAGTGCTTCTTAAATGAGTGAACAAAGGATGAAAAATCAAGACTCTTCTATAATGAAAATAGTAAAGAAAAATATATTTCCCTTAAAAATATAATGAGTGAAACACTAGAAGAGAATCTGTAGTGAAGTCAAATATACTTTCCAAAGATTTAGCAAAGTTGTATGATTATCAGGAAATAACTTGGGATTTTGAATCCTTTTCACTTTTATTCCTGCTTTAAAGTGTTGCTGATTAAATGAGCTTCTGTTCTACTTCAACTCAACCAAAAATGTGAAGATGTATAGTTAAAAGTATGCTTAAGAATATAGTATCCCTTTATGTGCTGATAATTTCATCCAAATATATGATTAGTTTCCATGTTTATTCAATATTATCCTGTTGGGAGAGAGCTGATGAAGTGCATAACATTCTCAAAATAGCCTCTCATTGCGATAGTTGCTGAATCAACAAACTGATGGAATCAAATAGGTGGATTAAGCTTCCAAGCAATTACAATTTTGTTATAGCATTTATTTTATTGCTCAGAGTTAATGTTTTATTTAATATTCAGGGCCTTCTTTCAAATCACCACTGACTTGAATTAAACATAGAAAGCATTGGCATATATAACCACTTTGTTTAATGTGATTTAAAGCTCCCAGGTCCCCAGATACTCGTGGTTTTATGTTTGGAGCATCCTAGAAAGCTTTAAAATTAGTACTTTTCTCCCTTAAATTGGTGGCTGCTACATTTGAGGAATTCAATAAGAAGATGATATGTAGTTGACACTGAATGTTTCAGCTATTAATGTTGTCCCTAATTTTGTACTTGTTTGTGCTTGAGATAAAAGGACAAAAACATTGTAATGTGCAGTGGCTTACCAATAACTTTCATAAAATTCACAGAATCACATTCCTTTATACTCATGATAGTTTTTGAGGACATAAGTCACTTGATTTACCTGGATAATGAGTGGCTTCAATGAAACCATGCAGATATGTTGCTGAATTAACAAACTGGAATCTTCCTGGATTCTTCTTGCTATGCCAGAGTTTTCCTGTTAAATATTCATAAGAGCTTTTCACTGCAATTCAATCTCTCTATAATGTGAAAAATATAAATGCATCATGGATTTTGTTCTGCACATTTCAGATCCAAGTTTTAGATATGCTCTACAAGTCCTTGAAAATATACAAAATTGAGACTCAATCTATCTAAATAGTTAAGTGACTTGACTAACACCATATAGATGTTAATTACAAGTCTGAAAACCTAATCTAGCCCAAGGTCCACACAGTGGCTTTAATCTGGTACCTACCATCTCCATCTGGGACTTTCAAATTCAGTTCTTTCCAGTATTACCTCGAAGTTAGAGAAGATTTGAATAAAGAAAAGTAGATTGAATGTAAGTCTTTATCTTTATATGAAGGCCTTCCCATGTAGAGCCTGTACACTAATGTAATATTAAAGATAATAAGATAGGGAATTTTCATGAATTAGTTCTTGATAAAGACTCAGAATGACAAATGTAAGTGGGATGTAGCTTTGATGGGTGATATTCTAAAGCACCACCATTAGCTTTTTTCAACATGTTTACATTCAACAATATGCATTCAACATTTCAAACATACAAAAGTTGAAAGAATGTCATAGCAAATATCTGCTAGCATATTGCTAAATCCCCATGCGTGTGTATTTGAAGATACATTTGAAAATAAGTTGCAGATATCATGGCAAGCTTCACTCCTAGATATCAGATACACTCAGAATAATTACAGTATTCTACATAGCCTTAATTTACAGCACAACTTAGAAAATCAGCATTTTCCTAATATCATTTAATGCACATTTCTTTTTTAATTGCTCTCCTTTAATTATTTTATTCTCTGCTCTTTAACCAGGTTACCCTTGATTAAGCTCCTGGATTTAGTCTATTAATCTAGTATATTCCACCTACTGTTTTTTCCCTAACATTGACTTTTTGAAGAGAGCAGGCCCAGTGTCTTGTCAAATGTCCCACAAGCAAGATTTGTGTGATTGTTGCACTGAAGTGATGTTTATTTGTTTTTCATTCCTTTTTTCCCTGTACTAAATGGAAATTACTTCTTACAGCTTGAGTAAAGGCTATTTAGATGGTTTTTTATAAGAATAATTCCTACCTAATATTTTATGTGGCTTGCATAGCAGAAAGTATAGATAATATAAACATATTAACTGTGAAATATTTTTTGTCCTTATTATTAAATATACAATTGT
>PVJX010007675.1:0-69718 GCA_004027295.1 Dolichotis patagonum
AGCCCAAGGAGCCAGTCTGTGGTCTTCGGTTCTGGCTGTTCTAACAAGGCCCCATAGGTGGTGCAATTTAGAAACAGGAAGAAAGCGTTTCTCACATATCTGCAGCCTGGAAGTGTGAGATCAAGGTGCCCACTTCTGGTGAGGGCCCTCCCAGGTGGCACCCTGCACACTTTTCATTGTATGCTTCCTGGGCAGAGAGTGCAAGCTCATGAGAGTTCCACCCTCCTGATTTAATTATACCAGAAAGCCCCATCTCCAAGTCCCATCACCGTGGGACTTAAGCTTCAGCATACCGATTTCGGGGCCGCGCAGAGAGCAGCCGGCCAGCAGACAGTCCTGCTTCAAGTGTTTGTCAGCCCTGAGCTTGTACCCTCTTCCTGCTTTCTCTTGCAAGCCTTCTCTCCCCCTCCCTCCTTTTCTTGTTTTTTTACATTTCAAATCTTGTTTTCTGTTCCAAGCATCAGCCCTTGCTCTAAACTACCTTTGAGAAATTCCATGATCTGGCTTACTTTCTGTCTCCTGGCTCACAAAATGGAGAGTTACATTGTACTCCCTTTAAGAGACTTCTGTTAGAGAACTATCAGAAGGTTTTTATTAATATATTCACTCGCGTGTAAATAATGGCACACTTGGTCTGTTTGATATTACATTCAGGTCTTACTTCATCTTTCTCAACTCAGGATACTTCGAGGATTCAGCTGAAGTGTTATTTATATGACACACAGTGTGCATTACCTTCATTTAAGAGTCAAAACCTCATTTGCAAAAGTAAAGATTGACTTTTTGTTACTTTCTTTTGATTCACCTTTGCTTCCAGCAGGTGGCAGTACAACATAAAGAAAGCTCGAGAGTGTTCGCACTCTCCCCGCCCTTACTAAAAAATACCTCCTTCAGTATTATAGACACTAAGAGTTCAATTCTTGGTAGAAGTATACAGTAATTCTAATGATTAAAAAAGAGTATTTCTAGTTTTATCTGTTGGTCTTGTATTCACTGGCGGTCATTTTCATATGTTTTCTCAAGGAAGAAAGTTTAGCTCTGATTATACTTAAGAACTCCTTTATCCTTGGCATGTTAGAAGTCTAAGACAAAAGAGAATCTTTAGGAAAAATTCTTTTTTGGCTATTTTAGTGCAGTATATGCATTAATCCTAATTAATTTTATTTGCTATATTTAATGTACTGTATTAGTTAAAATAAAATTATTTGGGCTATGATATGACTTTAGTTGAGAAAATAACCTTGCTATGGAATTTATTTGCATGTGTGTATGTTCTAGGCATATGTACATTTATGAGAACATTGTCTTTTGGAAATTTATTTGACCCTTCCAAAATCACAGTTTGTTTTCTAGACTCTGCATGGTTTTCGGAATTAGATTTCTTTAATTGAGTTCCTCAGATTTTATTTAATTGTGCATAAATTCAGGGAGGTTTCTCAGGTAAAACTGGGAGTATTCATCAGACCAAGATGAATCGTATGTCTGAGGATGTGCCTACTCAAAATTTGAGAAACTAAGAAGCAAAGATTAGAAGCACATTAACAAGTGAGAAATCAATTACTTACAGGATATGTCTATTACTCTTTATTCTCTGGAGTAGCAAAATACTCAGTTATAATGAATAAATTATTGCATTCGAAAATATTTCAATTCACTTGTATGTAAACATGCACCTGGCCTTCTTTGGTGCATTTTCTTATTTTAGAAGTAAGGAGAATCTTCCCAATATGTGTTATAATCCCAGCACTACCATTTATTTTCCAGTAAATATTTTAACTTCTTTTTCTATTGTGCTAATCAAAAGTGGACAACAGATACCAGAACCCAGAAACAATGAGGCCCCAAGGGTGGGTAGAAAAAATGCTGTAGTGAGGGCATCTGAAATACCAGCTCTAATGTTTGAGCGCCATATGGGAACCAGGGTGATGGCATCTTCAAGCCAAGAAAATTGAGAGGCTCTGAGAAGTCAGTAGAAAGCCTTGAAATGGACTTTCCCCCAGGGTTTCAAAAGGAGTGTGGTTTGCCGTTTGGATTTTCTGGTTACTAAAACTTATGAGACAATGCAAGCAAGGTACGATCAAAACATACAGTGAATATTTAAATTAAAAAATTATTACAGTATAGGATGCATTGGCATTAACCCTCCTCGAGTGACTCCCCTTACTCAGGACACTCTTAAACCTTTGTTCCTGCCACTTTCTGAAGCAGTTCTGGAAGTCCCCCTGGAGAGTGTGTTTAGTTATTCCCTGGCGGCTGCTGTCTAGATGTTCTGAGTTGATTCAAATCGTTTCACTTTCATGGTCATTTTCATTTTGAGGAAAAGCCAGGAGTGGCACAGTGAGGAAGATGAATGAGGACAAGCCAAAACATTTTCATTAGACCAAAATTGACCTAAACATTTTGAATCAATATGAACGTTCAGTGAGGTAGCCACAAAATGACCTCAAAACAGAAGACTTCCAGAACTACCTCAAAAAGTGGCAAGAATGATGAGATGAGTGTGTTCAAAGTGAGAGAAAATATTCTGAGGGAGATTAATGGCAGTTTGTCCTTTACTGTAATGGATTTTTAAAGCATGTAACTTAAACATTTCTGCAGTTTTTGATTATACTTCCTATATTTCTTCTACTTTAAATCATCAATTTGTGATACCTTGAGATGACAACCCTAGAAAAAGAATAGAGATTTTGGTTCCATCTTTTTGCTTTATAGTTATGAAAGATTTTCTACACTTTGTCTTCCAGACTGTTAGTTTGTGTTTTAGTCCTATTCGGTCTATTATTCAGGCCACCCATTGACTTCTTAATTTTATAATCACATTTTAAATGCCCATTAGGATTTTATTTGTTCCACAAAATCTGCCTTAGATTCTGCCTGAAGATGATGAGATTTTTAAAATAAGTATCTTTGTTTTTTCTAGGTTCATTTGCTCTGGTGGCTTATTCTGTCTCTTTTATTTTTATATTGATTTAACAAATGATGGTGATCAGATTATACTTTTGGAAAAAAGACATTGATGAGTGAATACACTTCGGAGTCTGTGGGGTTGGAGTGGGACACTTTGGTGCAAATGATTGTCTCTAATGCATGGTCCATTGTGGCCTGTGCGTGCATGAATGACACACAGTCACAGACCAGCTTCTTTGGCTGATGTGGGGTACAGCTTCTTTGGCCAAAATAGAAAGGGTGTATTAGGGTTGGAATGCGCACATGTTTTACCTCGGCTGAGCTGCCTTTCTTTTCATCCCTCATTGACAAGTATAGCGAGCTACTTAACTCTTTTTCCTTGTGCCACAATTTAAAGAATGCACTGTGAAAACTTGCATAGTAGAAGATACGGTATATCTGTATTGGAATGTCTTGTTGCATCCTACAAAAGGTACAGTTAGATTGTATCAATTAAAATGAAATGCAACAAGAAACTTGTGCAGTGGGATAATACTTTTGAAAAAAATTATTATTAGTAATTCTTTATGCTTTGTACTTCTTGTTACCCTTGACTTTTTGCCTATTGGGTCTCTCAGGCTTCTATCACTTTAGGAGGGAGCAAGACATCACCAAAAGCAGGAAAGCAGTTGCTGAGCCTGAATTTCAAAATAATATAACATCAAAACAAAACAAAACAACAACTTTCACCTGCAGGAGCAATTGTTTGTTGAACGAAAGAGAATGATCTTTTGGTTCCAAAAAGTCAAATGTGAGGGACATGAATGCAGATGTCACAGGCTTAGGGGGTGAGGATGTGGTAGGGAGATGAAGACCTGGGACCAGTTTTAGGATTCCAGAACACAGAAAGAATGGCCCTGCTTCTAGTCTAGAATTTATGGTTTGGGGACACCTCTAAACAGCGTGCTCTATGCTAACAGAGTCAGCGCACGAGAATAAAAAGTGTAGTATATGTGATTAGCTTAGGCAAACTGGGCACCTCAAGCAGAATGGGTTGCAAATGTGTGGCCATTTTGCTTGTCTGAGTAAAAGGAGCAACAAGGAGGTAGGTGAGAGGTGACGGAGGACCAGGCAGGGGTAGCCATCATGCAGGGGGGAGGGAATGAACTCTGAGAGTTGCCTAATCTGAATTTCAAAATTGAGCATAAATAAACCAAAGCGAGGGGTCAGTGGGAGCACACACACACAACTGGGTCTCCCAGACTATGCTTAGCAAGAACTTACAACTTCAGCGAGGCTAAGGCATTGAGATGGCGAGCCCGGGCCAAGAAATATCTGGAGACAGGATGGCTGTGAACTGTATATCAAGAATCAAAATGAGGACAGAAGCCTCCCTTACAAGTTTGGATGTAGCCTCGTCTACATCCAAACTGAGTCCATCTGTAGCTACGTGAGAAAGATAAAGCCGTAGATGACCCCTCTCTCCGATGGTGAAGAGGAGAATGGAAAAGATTCAGCACAGTTGTTAGAAAAAGAAAACAATCCTGGCATGGAATTTATTCTTGAGTTGACTGCATTTTAATGGGTAATTTACTGAGAATTTACCAATATGAGAGCAAGTTCTAGATTGTAACAAATACACGGTTGATCCTCTATATCCATGTGTCCTGCATTCATGGAGTCAACCAACCACAGATGATTAGTATTCAGAGAAAGAGCAGGTTTGCATTGAACATGTACAGACATTTTTCTATAGCAACAATTTAGAAGCATTTGTGTTGCATTAGGTTTATAAATTATCAAGAGATGGATTAAAGTATATGTGAGGAGGTACATGCAGGGTGTGCTCAAACACTTCACCATTTCATGTAAGGGACTTGAACAGCGATGAATTATAGCATCCACGGTGGTCCTAGCACCAAACTCCCACAGAATTTATGGAGCCACTGTGCTTTCAGTTGGCAAAATAAGGAGCTCACTCTTGTCCCCACAATGGGTCGTCCTGGGGACTAAAAAGATGTGTCCACACTCTTTTGAAACTGTGTTCTTGAGATTGTTATTCCCCCCACACAAATTGTTCTGAGCCTGTGTCAAAGGCTTGTGTCTTTTTCCTTCTTTCATTTTTTGTTCTTGGACTGCCTGTTTGAGGGTTGACCAAAAACAATGGCTATTTTGATGGATGGACATGTTCGTCTGGGCTTTAGTGTCTACCTGTGTGTAACCCTTGGGTGATGAGGGCACAGTGAATGTAAGTGAATGTAAATGAAGAAAATGAGAATCTAAGGAGAAATGCTGTGTGCAAAATGAAAACTCCCTTGCATTCATGAAGGTAGGAGGATAGAACAAAATGCAGGGGTTATTACTCTGATTTGTGACTTCTAAATATGCAGGCACAAGCGAGCCACCTGGGCCTTCATTTGTACTCTTGCCCTGGGCCTTCAGTGTCTTTGGAGCAGTCCTGTTGCTCATTCTAGAAAGTTCTCCAGGGTTCTGAGAAGTTGTGGAGATTAAATAATATTTGTATTCATTTGGGTTATAGTTGTAGTTTTGAGACTCATTACATATGCTAGAAAAATTTTCCATGGAATTATTTTTATTGCTACAAATTTTAAAATTTAATTCTTGGAATAGTTTTAAGCAAAAGGGAATCTAAAAGTTAGTGTTCTTTATTTAAATTTGTGGAACTGCCAAGACTGTGAGGAAGAAAAGGGAAAGATGGTCCTGTCCTACACTGGCACTATGTCAGTGCAGGAAAAGTTTTCCCTTGTTGGTCACAGTTTTCCCTCTAATTTTTCCTCTCATGATACGCCATTCAGACCTGCTTCCTCTCTTCTAGCTCTTTTCTCTCTTTATACTTTCACCTCTCCCTTCACTCTGTGTAATTTTTTCCTTTGTGTTCCACTTCTGGAAGGCCATGCATAAGTTTTCCAGCCAAGACTTGCAGCCTGGAAGACTCTGGCTTTTGAATTTCCTGCTCCCCTGCCATGGTTCACTTCCATCTAGGGCCCCCAAAAGGAAGAGCCAACCACTATGCAGGAGGAAGATAGGGAAGGAGCAAGCATCTTGGTGTTCTCACGGAGTCCCTTAGTTGAAGAAGATTAGAGGTGAAAGATGCCCTCTAGGTCACTCTTAGATTAGAAGCCATCATCTGAAGAATCTTTTTCTCCCTTACGGCCAATATGATGTCTTTCTTCCTGAGAAGTAGCTCGGGCCTTTGTCTTTTCCTTGAATAATGCTATGTAGCTCCTTTGCCTCAAGGGTTCATTTTGTCCAACTTAATTTGCCCTCTAAGGATCAAAACATTCATTTCTGTCTTTTGAATATATTTCCATATAGATCTACTCATGAAGTACCAGAAAAAGAAAAAAAGAAAGGACTCAAAGGCTTTCTAGTTCTTGCCATGCTATGTGTCATCTTATCCATTGCTTGGTTATTCCCTTGAAGGAGGTAATGATGGCCAAACCAGTGCCTCTGGTGATGTAGCCTCACTGTAGACAATCCTCCCGGATCCAAATAAATAATCTGAATAGCAAATAAGAATGATTGGACATTCAGTCACAGGTAAGCTTATTAAAGCGTGTTACTTTCCTAAAATGACTCGTCTCTATTTATATCAAGAGAAGTGTATCAGTGTTTCATTTTTCACTTTCATTTTTGCTCTGGCTTTGTTAGAGGGTTGATATGGGAGCCCTCCTTTTGGAAACCTTATTTTCAGGCATGATTCTATCTTTAAGGCAAGATCAACTACTGCCCTATGTGATCCCAAGTGAACTCTACCCACCCACAAAACATCAGCACGGAATCAATGCTAGGCTTTGTGTCTTCCTCTTCTTTTTGTTAATTATACGTACTTGCTTCTTAAAATGATCTTCATTGTTGTTCATAATGTACATGACTCCAGGATTGTCTCTATAATTGATCATTTTTCTTCCTTCCACCTACAGAAAATGGGCTTCTGGCATATTTTCCTTTATTTCTTCTTTACTTTCTGACACTTCCATGCAAAAATCTATGCTCTATTCAGTCTTGGCTTGAGATTCTACTCTACAAATATTGTGCTCCATTTTGCCACAGAATTTTTCTTTGCTAGGATTCTTCGCTGAAAAAACTGCCACAGATTTTTCAACCACTGTCTCTCTTCACCCTAACATTTATTTACCTATCCAGTAAATACTCTCTGAGTGTCTGTTATGTGCAGCCACTAGGTCCTAGTGGTGAAGCACTAAAAAATTTGGATATAATAGTCTCTCCTGCCCTTGTGGAGTTTACATTCTTGTGCCAATGTTAGAAGTGATTAGAAAGAAACAAAGAAGAGTCTTTTACTGGTACTCGGAACTGAATCCAGGGCCTGTGCATTGAGCTACATGCCAAGCCCCTTTTTCAGTTTTAATTGTGAAAGAGGGTCTCGTTCAGTCACTAAGTTGCTCAGGCTAGGTATAAACTTGCCATCTCCAGCCTCAGACTCGAAGAATACTAGGGTTACATGTATGTACCACCATTCCTGGCAAAACAGTTGTTTGATAAAGGAAAGTAAAGAGGATGGCAGAGTTGGAGCAGATATTTTAGCAATGAAGCCTCACATTAGAACTGAAGCTAAATATACCTAGGCTTATGGTTTGTATTTTTGTCTGCTGGGAGACACAACATTTGGATCAGGGTTTTGTTAAATTCTGCCGTGCTCTGTTTTCTGCTATTCTGGGAAATGTAACTGTTGCTGAACCTTGGATATTAGGGAGGGAGCTGAGGCAAATCTTCATGGACATTTGGAGGTTTCTTTTCAGCTAAATGGGAGTGAGAGTTTAATTAAAGAAGGTCAGGAGCTAGAAAGTGGGCATCTGTATGTAATATAATTACAGTCTGGGGTACAGAGCCACACATGCATGTAGATAGTATCAAGTCACATTTCAAGGGTAGAGAAGGGACAAAGCAAGCATTTCCCAGACAGGGTGACGGATAGGTAATGGCTGCAAAAACTATAAATAAGCAATAAAAACGGTCACCAATCCAAGCCTGTGAACATTATGCTTGTAAAATATCTAGAGTGCACTGCTAGGTCCTATGGGGTACAGTTCTATTGATAATTATTGGATGTTACTAGAAGTCCAGGGGTGATTGACTGATTTTGTCCAGGGGTGCTTGGTGTTGTAGTTTGTATCTGAAATGTCTCTCAAATGTGTATGTGTTAGTGATGTAGTCTTCAGCTTAGTGCTGTGGAGAGGTAATGAATGGAATCTTGAGAAGGTGAAGTCTACTAGAACGAAAGTAGGTCATGGGGGAAATGTCTTTGAGGAGAATATTGGGATCCCACCAACCCTACCTGTCCTTTTTCACTTCCAATCCATCATGTGGTAAACAGGCCTCCTCAGTCTTGCATTCTTATCATGCCATACTAAGCCATCAGAGGTTCAGGTGATCATGGACTGAAACCTCTACAATGGTGAGGCCACCTAAACCTTTTTGTTCTTAAAGTTGATTAGCTCAGGTATTTTGCCACAGTAATGGAAAGCTGATTAACACATTTGAAATTCAGACCATAGTCTGACTAAGAAGGAGCATGGCAGTGAGGCAAGACCAGAAAGAGAGATGGAAGTCCAAGGCTCAAGAGGAGATGTTATCAAAGAAACCCTGATGGCAAATAGTTGAAAAAAGTCACAGTTAGTACACAAAGGGCAGGGTACTCTGGAGTTCCACTGAGACCATGTCCTGAGTGACTGGTGTGTGCAGTTGAATAATAGTCTTAGGATGGGGAGATAGGAACCACCTACTTTCAGTTTAATATACTTGATCTCATATGACTTTATGGTACTTAAAGAAAGTGTGTCAGAAAGAAGAATTTCAAAAGTCAGAATCCACACATTCAGAAACCCAGAAAAGGGTGTCTCAAAGCCAAGAGTGACCCTGGAATCCAGAGATCTCAGAAAGCCAGGACAAACTAAAGAGGAAGCAGCAGGTATTAGGAAAATAATAAATGATTGCTAATTTAGCAATTGACTTTACTGATATTATTCTGGGTGTTAAAGGAAGGAGAACGTGACAGGGAGCATCCGTTGAGGTGAACGCCATGCCCTCTAGAAGAGAGATGAAGGAAGTAATCATTTCTGGTGAGCAGACCCTGATAAGGGGAAAGAGATCATTGCAATTCATTGTGAGACTTGCTTATCAAATGCAGTTCCCCTGGAGAACCGGGCAGTCAAAAGGCTGTCAGAGCCCAGTGATGGAGAGGGGTCCTCCAAGACAGGGTGTGTAGCTGACAGTCATTCTTTGGAACATGTCTGCCTGTGTGCCAGCATTTTACTTTGCATTACAAAAAAAATATTCAACGGGGTTTCATTCTGAGCTTTTGAGGGAGACTGCTTTTATTGAATATTTTGATTAGTTTTCAGACACTTGAGCCATTTCTTTTCTTTTCTTCTCATCCTCTGTAGATTAGGATACCATTTAGAAGTGTGACAGTATTTTTCCCTAAACATTGTGTCCTTTTGTGGTTGTCAAATATTGAATTAGATCTTGTTATAAACAGAACAGAAGCTGGCATTGTTGACATTTCCCTTCATTAGTAAGTAACTGAAAGCTGACATTTTCAACCTATCAGCTCTCCTTTGGCTTAACAATAAGAACACAGTATGGGGAATGAGGCAATCTGTTTCCTTTTCTTTTCTCATTATGGACTCACTATGAGACATTAATTGACAAAACTACTTTCCCTAATGGGCGTCTAAGTTTTTCTTTAAATGAGAGGAAAAAATTATTGATTACCCCCAGGATTTAAAGTCTGAAAGAATGAAAGAAAGCATTGGTTTAAATCCTATGAGATTAGTGATTACACCTCAGATGTGAAAACTGGATGAAGGAATGCATACCTTGATTTGAGTCTTAATTTTGACTCTTGTTAGATTGTGGCCATTCTTAATTTTGTTGGATCTCATTCTTTGGATTTCCAAAAGTAGAAAAACAACAGTAACTATCCCAAAAGGATGGTTAGTACAGGATCAGTTAAATAAGGTAGTAAAGTGCTTTGTATTGTGAAGTGTTCGACAACAGTTACGTTTTTATATAACATATACATAGGGGTAATGAAATAGATGGTTTGCTCAGCTTAATTGAGGGCTTTGAGAAGAACAGAAATTTCCAGAAAGATCTGTGTTTGAAGTATGGACAGCTGAAGTCCCTTTGCACTCTCCCGGACCTCATCTTTCACTACTTGATGAATGTTTATTCTAACCTTATCTCCTCAAAAGTTCAGGACTGAAATTCCAAAACCTTAATTATAGAAAATTATGGGATTGGAGGTTGAAACTGAGAAAGCAAATACCATGGGAGCCTGTATGCATAAATTTGGTTTTTTTTTTTTTGAGGGAAACTGGGTGAGACAAGATTTGTAAGCAATTTTTTGAAGATCACAGCAAAATTTGTGTGAATATTGACTTGACTTGGGAAACACTGTATGGAGAAAGTGCCCTCCCTCTACTAAACCGATGCTTTAGGCCTTACAGATAGCCTGGTATGAACTAGACACACAAAAGCAAACATGAACAGTATCTAATTCAACTTGAAAGTGAAAGTGGAGAAGACCTCTAAGGTTATCCTCCTGACTTTACATTCTACATTGAACTCTGTCTGGTTTTCGAAAGGGAGACAATTTAGTTCTTTACTGGTTTGGATAAAAGTTGGGTTTATTGCTGGTTCAAAACCTACATGCAGTTTTGAGAAAAAGAGAGAATCTTTATTTTCAAATTCCAAACCCAAGTTAACGTAACCCTAACACTCACTGCAATTCATTGGACAAGATGTTAAAATTTTAAGTGTTAATTAATCAGTAAGGTAGTTCATTCTAAGCATCAGGTAAACAGATCTTCAACTGTTTGTTTTCTTCTTTTGCTTTAATCAAGTGAAGCTTTGTGTTCAGCAAGGAGAATGACCATCTGTTTTTCTCCACTATAGTCTGCCCATGCCCGGGCCTCTGCCTTGAGAGTGGTCGGCTGGCTAGTCAGCCTCATTCGTATCTCTCACCAGGCATCCTCCAGGAAGCCCAACCTACCTGCATAAAGTCGTCTTGGAGCAGCTTTTTAACACAGTGTCCTGAATATGTCTTGAAATCAGACTTGCCAAAAACATTGGCAAAGGCCAGTGATGCTTTCAGGGCTTTGCGATTCTCATTTATGGTTGAATTGGTATATTTGGGGAAGAAATTATTGTATTCTCTGCAAATGTTGCTTTCTGCTTCAACATTCCTTTAGCACTGGAGAATGTATCTTAGAATAGACAGGAAGGTTGGCAAAGAAAAATTCTTATAGTATAGAGGGTATCTTTAGTTGTGGGTTTTTATTCTAAATTGCTGGATGAATCTGGAAAACAACTTAATTTTTCTGGGCCTTAACTGCCTGATTTGGAATTATGTGGACACATAGACTTGAAGTAAGGACTAACTGAGTTAGCTATATATGTAAATTTCCTAACTCAGTTTCTGACTCTTGCCAGTACACCTGTAACAACTCTTGATTTCCCCTCTTGATGATGTAAAAGAATAATATGAAATGCTAAAGCTCAGCCTGGTGACACATACCTATAATCTCACTCTAGGAAGCTAAAGCAGGAAGATTGCAAATTTGAGCCCAGCCTGGGAAATTGAGTAACTTCGTGAGATAGTAACTTCTTGCCTTGAATTAAAAACAAATAAATAAAAGAGCTACAAGTGTACCTCAGTGTGAAGGCTTTGATGGAAGGAGGAAGGGTGGGTGGGAGGGAGAGAGACAGAGACAGAGACAGACAGACAGAGAGACAGAGACAGAGACAAAGAGACTGAATTATTTCTAAGCTTTTTTCTGTCTTGACAAATTTATGACTTATACATTATCTATACATTTTTATACATTTTTTATACAAAAATTATACATTTTTTTCTGAATCTAAACTAAGCCTAAATTTAGAAAAATGTTTCATTTTTTACCTAATAAGCACTGATTTTCCCAAACCACTGGTATTAACATTTTCTCACATTCTTTTTGCAGTCCTGGAGGTTTAACCCAGGGTTTCTGCACTGAGTTTTAGTCCCAGTCCTTCTTATTTTTTGAGACAGGATCTCACCAAATCCCTAAGGTTCCCAGACAGGCCTTGGATTTGTGATTTTCCTACTTCAGCCTCTCAAAGTGGTGGAATTACAGGTATGTGGCACCATATTCAGCTTCTTACACACTTAGAAATCCAAAAAGTGGTGTCTCACACACTTAGAAAGAAATTCAACATGTTGTGTACCCTGTAACTTGGAAGAATGAAGGAAGATATTGTAAGTAAAAAAAATTCTTTTTTTTGAGACAGAGTCTCCCTATGCAGTTTAGGCTGGCCTTGAGCTCACTTTGTAGCCCAGACTGGTCTCAAACTTGCAATAATCCTCCAGCCTCAGCCTCCTGAGTGCTGGGATTGCAGGCATGAACCACCACACCCAGCTCTGTAAGTAAACTTTTGGAAGGTATTCTGCTTGCATACAATAGTCATACAACTCCTTATAATAGAGAATATTGAATCCAACACATGGGGACTGCACAGGGATTTCACATTTGGTTCTTAGGCTCTTGAGGAAGCCTTAGTATTACAAGTGCCAACCTTGAGGTGCTTGGTCACAGTTATTCCTCTCCATGGTTTGTGTCATTTCTGTACAGAAAGCGACTCTAGATGAGAAGTCACTGACTCACACTGATGTCCCCATGGACATAGAAAATTCTGAGAGAATAAAAGGATGTTTATAGTCACTGAGTTTTCTTTCCTCAATGTAGATATACTAATTTTTAAATTTTTGGAAATTAGTTATATATAATGCTGTTAGTCCTCACTAGTGGTTATGTGTTAGAATTCTGTCTATGATGATTAAAACTTTAAACTGGGAAGTCTGTGGGAACATGGAGATCTGAAAAAGACTGGCTGCATAAAAATAATCTATCTACAATTCTATGATGAGATAGAGGTGGATTTTGAAAAAATACAGTAAACTTATAAAATTGAAAGGAACAGCTGGATTGATTGTTAGTGCTTAGGCAAAGGAAGCAATATCTATCAGAACCAGTGTAATTCTCTGCATATTAACTTCATATTTATGGTTGACAGAGTTGTATATTAGGACTTGAGTTTCAGGTATATTAGGTGGAATATTTCATGCTATCCTTGGGAACAAGTTGGAGAAATGTGAGTTTGCAGTAAGGTGAATTTATGTGTGTTAAACAGTTGTATCAACAAGCATGAATGTTTACAAGATTCTGGAGAACCTGGAAAATATAGAGATGGAAGAGGAACTATTTGCTCTCGAAAAGAAAAAAACCTTCCTTCCCCATTCCATCAGGAAGCACAGATACATCTTTTAAAAAACACTTTAAGCAGCTTTGTCATTGGAGAGGAATTAGACATTCCTTACATTTCAAATAGGATAATTTGGCATTAGGGAGGCAGGATTTTCTTAATGCAAAGAAAACATTTCTGTCAATAGAATGGGCTGTTTTAGGCAGCACACTTACTTTCCTGTTTAAGCAGAGACTGGATATTAACCCGAACATTGCCCAGTGCTTACTTGCTTTGAAAACACCACCATTGCTTCTGGTTCTTTCTAAATGTTTAGATGCTAAGTTTGAAGAAATAAGTGAATAGATAGCAAGTAAACATGTTCCTCTTTGTCACAATGGCTAAAGGAAGGCAAAGGAAGCAATATCTATCAGAACCAGTGCAATTCTCTGCATATTAACTTCATATTTATGGCTGACAGTTTTATATTTTTTTTTGTCACACAGAAAAAAGTTACATGTCTAAGTGCTTGGGATTCTATGTGCAACATAGAAATCACAAAAAATAAGAATCTCTTAAAAACATTTCATTACATTATATAAATCTTGAAAAGGGGGAACTATGGATTTCTTTAAATAAAACAAAAATGTTTCTGGAATGGGTTCAATCAATTCCATCACAAGTATGAGTATCATATAATTAGAACCATGATTGTTACATTTCTCTCATATTCTAGGTTCAGTTTTTCTGAAAACTAGATTCTTCTGTAAATGTAAGTGAGTATTTTCTCAGGAGGTAAAGTTATCCATAAGGTTTCTTTTTCTTTCCTGGTCAAATTATTGAAAGTTTTGGTTCCGGTTTAGGAATTGGCGGGTTTTAGATTTTTTTAAATTGTGAAACCTGTTTTAAGAAATATAGTTTGTACCATATCCAAGAATCATACATACATTAAAACTGAAATAAAATATTTGAGAAATAACACGTGCTTATGTGATAGTATAATACTCTGAAATTTTTAACTCAATTCAACCTAATACGTTAATAATTAAATATTGATCATATCCCATTACTCTCACAAGAATTTTGGGAAAAATGCTGCTTCAGTCAATAATTATTGAAAACTTACAAGAAAAAATAGCATAATACATGAGAAAATTCAGGTCTTCTTACTTTAGGGTGTTTGACAAACATGTTACAGAAAGATTTGTTTTTTGCAAATACATAAAGGCTCCTAGGGTATCAATACATTACATATTTTTTCTGTAGTTCTTTTCATCCTGGTTTTTAGTGCTCTCTAATCTTTCCACAGCAAAGCACACATCCCCATAACCTCCTGAAACATGAAAGCCCATGAAAGAGATAGAGAGATAGATTGCTTTTGTTTTTTTTTGTGTATCTTACAGCCTTACATCTAGAGAAGCAAGTTTTAGCCTAAAGCATGTCTGTTTATGAGCACATTCAGGTGACTGCCGGGATAATAGAATTGCAGATACACTGCTCAGAGCGCTTGGGTAACCATTCTTTTATTATCAGGATGGAAATGCAGTTTTTAAGATCAAAGTGGACACCTCCTGAAAGTTACATTTATTACAAAAGGCTGAAGTGTCTGCATTTGTAGGAATCAAAGGGACTTAAAGCAGAAAGACAGTAATATTCAATAGACCAAGGCAATTTTTGACAGGGCAGTAGCTGCCTAAGTAGCAGACAGGAACAAGTGGTAATCTCATTTTGAAAGTTACCAGTTCTGTCAGCTTCAGAGTTAAGCAAGGTGCTTGATACTGTGATAGCTGTAGTTAGGGTCTGCCTGACGGAAAATCTGGCCATCTGTGCAGGCACTGAGAATATTTTTTATAATTTTCACCACTGGAGAGTCTTTGGTAGCATTTTGATCTCACTGTTTCAGAAAGTAGGGTCCTGTTCTGCTGTCACAGTGGAAGTAAAGTAAAAGGTCATTAGAATCAGTCAATATTACAGTGCTTGGAAAGTCATCATGGATGAATTCTAGTGCTTAAACAGTGTAGCCTCAGGGAGCAGGAACCACACTGTGGCCATTCTGTTAGCTACTGTCCAAAAGCAGTTTTGCTGTGTTCACCTGTGCATTCCCATTTACTACCCTCTAAATTTTTCTAAACATTAGAAATAAGTTTTTACTTTTATTTTTCTCTTTATTTATCTTAAATGATTTAGATACAAAGTTGCATATATTTAAGTTGTACAATGTGTTTTGAAATATGTACGTATTACAGAATGGCCAAACAAGCCAGCTGCATGAGGGTCACCTCCCCGGCTAACTACTCTGTCAGCCCTTCTGCCAAGGTTTTCAAATGATTTACCTTCAGAGAAGACTGAGGGCAACCCTCATCAGGCCCACCTCAAATGCTCCGTAGGAGTTTTCTTATATAACTGAAATGCTTTTCTAGTAGTTTTGAATATTCATGACATTTTGGCCAGTGCATACTGGAGACTAATAAAGGTCTACCTCTATGTCTTTTCAAAAATTTTCCATGACTAAGTCAGACAAACCCTAACTCCACAAACATGGATATAAAGTGAAATTGCTTTATTTTATAAAAGAAATAACTTCTCCCCCATTTTATTGGCAAACAACTCTTAAATCCTCTTTGCTTCCCAGGAGTTCATCTTTGTAGAAAGCAGAATTGGAGGGTACATGGTCCTGATAATTATTAAATACTGTAATTTGAACTGTTAGTCACAAAAGTAGTTATGTGCTTCATAGCTTTTTTATCAAAAACTTTTATAGCCTGTAATTATTATTGATGAAAAGATAATAGTGATTTTAATGCATTTTAAATGGACTTTTACAGGGTGGACAAAGCCTTGATACAGGCTTCTTTCTTGTCCTAATAAAAATAATAGTTTTTAAATTATAAAAATTTTGATAAGATCAAAAGGGAATAGCATTAGAATAGCTATAATATGCCTTGGGCAATCTCTAGTCTCACTGTTGGAAAAATTTTACCATTGACCATTATGGGGCTTGATAATCATCAAACTAAGTCATTTTCTTTTGTTTTCTTTGCCATAAAGCACGATAAAGATTTCATTTTGTAAAGATTAATCACTATATAGTTGTTGCAAATTCTTCTCTAGTACTAAAATTAGGGCAGGATTATCACAGATTATTTATTTATGATATAACATTTTCACTGATTTTTCAGGTTTAAATTATGGAAATATCTAATCACGAGCACTGTTTTGCATTATCAATAGATGATTTCCAAAAGGATGTGGAACGTAAGCTTCACATTTTGGTTCATATTTTGGATCAATTCCCTTTCAATGCTCCTTTAGGGAAAAGTAAAAAAAGAAAAATACTAAAAACAAAAAGACAGAACCCAAAGGGGAACATGGTGTCCTTCTCCATGTACTTTCTGTTAATACCACGTTTTCCTGACTTTTTTCATATACACACAGTTTCTTTCACGCTTAGGAAAGTTTGAGAATGAGTGATCCATGCATTCAACACAATTTGTAATTTTCTACAGCTTGTAGGTCTGACCTTTCTTTGGTGCTGTGCATATTGTTACCACCTCTATTATTCCATCTTATCAAAAGGAATTGCTCTCACGGGTCCTATTTTGACAGGCCTGGAATGAGTTATCTGCCCTCTCTCCCTTGGCCCCTCGCTCAGCTGCTACTCACTCAAAAGGGTCGCTGGGATCTGCCCTCTGGAGCTCTGGAGGGATGGGTATTCGTTTGTAGTACATTTCCCAGTCGAAGGCTCCTCGCATGGCATCCCCAGCTTGTGCCTCATACCCAAAGTGATTGTGGTCAATGACATCGATCATGGGACACACGATGGTTTTGTGGTTTAGTGCAATTTGGTCTGAAAAATGAAAGCACAAAATAGGAAATGACATGCCTGCCTAGGTCATCTATCATTTTCCAGCAAAGAGAAGCCTACAAATTGTTGCTAATGCATAATGTTTGCAGGCTTGGCTCCCTGTCGTCATTAGAGCACTTCGCAGGACTCTGTGAGTGCTGAACTTAACGTGATGGGACAGTCATTAGGTACAATTAGAGTTGTTGTGTTTTCCTTTAAGAAAGTTATGTCCCAGAGAGACTTGCAGAAGTCCATTTAGCTCTACCTCTGTCACATTTTTGCTCTGACCTGTCCCCAATCTGTCATTTTGTCGTTATTCAACATGCGCAGAGTACAAACAGTATTTGTGTTCCTTCAAGCATAGAGCTGGGGCTGGCTGAGAAAATACTGGCTTGCTTTCTGGAGGTTCCAGAATGTAAATATTTAACTTTATGGTTTTTCTTTAAGCATCTAATCTCATAACAGTCATGAAGGCTGTTCCTCTTTAAAAGCTGACAGATCGTACATAGGATTCTTTGCTCTCAGGCTTGCCGGAGATTTTGTCCAGGTCTTTTTCTCACTGTTCATCAAAGTCATACAACTTTTGTCTTCCTCATCACATACAAAAGTAGTGTTAGATGGTGTGGTGTTATGACTCTTAAGCAACTACTAAGTCATTTGTATTTATGCTGTGTCTAATACTCCTAGTAAACCTGTAAAATAGCTCTTCAGTAACAGTGATGCTCAATTTGTTGAACAAAGACACTGAGTTCAGAGAGGTTAAGTAACTTGTTAAAGTTTGCCCAGGTTCTGATGGAAATAGCCAGCATGGGATCTCTCGTTCAGCTGCAAAACTTGGCCTCTGCAGGTTGCTGTAGCTAGGAGGTGATATTTTTCTCCTTATGTTCTAGCACCTTCTTTTCCCATGCAGGTATGGTTATTGTGATACCATTAACATCCAGCACAGGGAACTGGCATTCACATAGTTTGATTGATCTCAAATAGCTATGCATGAAATATTCTTTCCAAAATGTACACTTTACCAATATTTATTATATCAAACCACTACTGTCTGACAGGTAGAATATTTAAGGGTGAAAAATCTGCTCTTTTGTTGTCTGAGAGACCTTCAGATATGGCATGTTACATTAAACAAAGGCTATCTTTTAGAAATATTATGGAATGTAGTTATTTCTGGATCACAGTTTTCTTTGAGATCCAGGAGTAAATGAAATCTGTATCAAGGGTGTTTCTCACAGGAAGGGAACTGTCCATGTGCTTCAGAAGTTTCTGCTAAGCATAGGACAGGAAACAAAGGGCTGTAATAAAAGTGGCCTTATTTTGGTGATGCTAGTAAAAAAAAAGGTGTGAAAACTGCAAAATCCTGTAGATTTCTTTTCAAATCCTTTTTCTTTCATTCATTCTTTTATTCATATTCAATAATAATTTATAGAGTAAAATCTAGGTGCCAGTTACGTTTTGGGGGATACAGTAGGGACACCACCACAAAAGTCAAGAATGGACTTTGTAAATGAGAAGAGGAAGAGCAGTGGAAAGGAAGGGAGGAGATAAAGAAAGAAAGAAAAAGAAAAAAAGAAAGAAAGAAAAGGAAACAGGACTCAGCATGTATAGGTATAAATTCCCTATGATGAATATGGTCACTGTATATATCTAGATTATAATAAACTTAATATACATTTTTAAAAAGTCAGATGGGGAGGAAAAACAATTAATAAATGTAATAAATAAATTCAGAACTGTCTTAGAAGGTGATGAAGGAACATGAAAGAGGGTAAAGAGAATACGGAATGCTGGGATTTGGGAAGGACTGCATTTTGCAGAAAGTAGGAGGAAGCCCCAGGAAGCCTCGGAGACCCTGGAGGTTGTTTCTCTCTCTCTCTCTCTCTCTCTCTCTCTCTCTAGCTAATTGGCAGATGGAAAGACCCTTCACACTATTTCAAGTTAATCTTCTGTGGCTCTCTAAATATTCATTTTCTCCTGGGTGAGCCTTATAATGGGTTTTAATCTTTATGTAAATGATATTTCCCCAGAGATGTGTTTGACTGAGGAGACATCAAAATAGTTCTATTACCTTTGCGGGTATTTTAGTATTAAGGTTTTACAATTTTTTTTCGATGAAATTCAGAATCGGGCTGATTTACAAGTTCCTTGACCAACAAGGAGTTGCCACGGGACCCTAAGAGAACGAGTCTGTTAAATGAACTGTCAGCCTTCCCTTCAAATTTTCTTTTAGCTCTCATCCAGTTGTACTAGTTTAGGGTGAAAGCCGCATGACTAATTTTTCATCCAAGGCTTGTGCCTACATTTCAATTTCCAGGGATCAAACAAACAGACTCTTAATAGGAAATTGAAATTCAGGTATAATCCCAAGGTGAAAAATGAGCCAAGAAACTGTGGCTCCATCTTTTTTTTTTTCATTTTGGATGATATGTCAAGACACTGATAGAGGAAAATAAAAAAGATAGTGATCCAGAGCTTGAATCATTCCTTATCCATCAGGCCTACAGGAAATGAAATGCTTAAATGAGAAAAAGTGGGTTATGGGTTTCTCTTATTCTCTGTTTCTGTCTCTTTTATTTTTTTGTCTTTGCCTTTTTCTTTTTATTAGATTCACAATGAACTAGTGAACAATCAGAGACTCCATAATTGGCACTTAGGGGTTGCTTTGGTTCATAAATAAATGAGGCCTTTTGCTGACTTCTTGAGTATTCAACATCATACAGGTCAAATTCAGTTTGAGGGAATCTTGCTGTTCCTGACGAAGCTCTAAATTGCTATGTCCTTGGACAAGGTACTTTTAATTAAAGGCTCAGAGGAGTCTCCGACTGTCGGATGGCTGAGACATTCCCATCATTAGGATGACTGGGCAGTCATCTGTGAGCGTGTGCTGATTGGGTGATATAGTGGGGGGTATTAGTTACTGAGTGTTCTATGTTTTAAAACCTATACAGTTTCAGATGTGCTCTCCCCATCTTTTACCAATGAAGCTGATTGCTTTGAGCTGAAATCTTACTTAGCAGCCAACAGCAAATCATTTTTTCTGAGACAGCTATTGTGAAGAGGGTAGTTGTTACTGGCTTTAGTTCCGAGGCCAGGGGTACATATTTGCAGTAAAAACTGATTTGGCAAAGTCAGGAAGAATAGCAATGAGTGCGATATATGTGTATCAAGAATTTCTTAGGCTGACTTTTTTTTTTCAAAAGTAGAATTTATTTTTTGGCTACAAGTGGAGTTTATATTAGACTTCATTGTAAAATGAGAACAAAAGTATTGAAGCTTAAATTGAGCTGCAATTACATTTTCTATCTTAAATTACTTTCGGTTTGTTCATGTTTCTAGTAGTTCAAGTGTGATGTGACGTAGTATTCGTCTGTGTTCCCTCTTAGCCATACAGTAAACACTTAAAACTTACTATCTGGAGAGCAGCTTGAAATGTTTGGGGGATTCTATGTGAATATGGGGGAATCATGTACTTAAGGATGGTACCAGAAGTGGAAAGAACACCAAAAAGAGATGAGATTATCAGTCACAGAATGAGCTGTGCATGGTGGTTTAAGCCCATAATCCCAGCACTTGGGAAGATGAGGCAGAAGGATTGCCATGAGTTCGAGGCCACCCTGGTCTACAGAATGAGTTCAAGACCAGACTGGTCTACACAGAGAGATCCTATCTAAAAACAAACAAACAAACAAACAAACAAAGAACATGCCAAAGTGCCTACACTTTAGATTCTGATGCTGAATAATTTTCTTTCCTCCTTTTTAAACAATCTTGTAATAACTGTTAAAATGTGAATGTGTGTATTTTAATTTTATTGCAATTGAAAACTGACTGTAAAAACGTTTGGGGGCATTTTTTTTATTGTAGTATTTACCCCATAAATGAAGGAAGTTGTCTAAAATAAACCTTTTTAAATTTAAGTTAGATTGCAGCTGGTGTTACCTAA
Organism: Dolichotis patagonum; assembly: GCA_004027295.1. Lineage (NCBI taxonomy): Eukaryota > Metazoa > Chordata > Mammalia > Rodentia > Caviidae > Dolichotis > Dolichotis patagonum. The sequence goes on from PVJX010007675.1 coordinate 20,943, forward strand.
AATACCTATTTTAATTCTGTTTTCTAGTTACTATTTGTCTTCAGCATTGGTTAAGATACCATTCAAGTATTTTATTATGAAAATTGTGAAAAGCATCTAGAATAGTTTCTGCTGCTTGCTGTTTAAACAGGAACAAACCTTCTATAAGACCACAATTCCCGCAGCACCCTGGTTCCAGTGTGTCGTGGTGCCAGCGTTTACTCACTAAGGAGGGGGGGCAGCCAGTTCACGTTGACCTCACAGTGGGAGTCCAGGAACGTCAGCACCTCTCCTCTGGCCATAGATGCTCCTAAGAGTCGGGTCCGGATGAGCCCTTCCCTCTTCTTGGTGCGAAGAATTCTCACTTTGGAAAATCGAGCCATATATTCTTCTAGTTTCTCTTTCAAGTGTTCTAGGAGGAAACAGTGCATAGGGAGAAAGTAAAACATTTGGTCCAGCAGAATTACTCACCGGTACTGGGCCTGGAGAGTATGTGATGATTGCTAGGATAACAGTTTAAAAGGTTTTGTTTCTCCTTTTCTTATTTAAAGGGGAACTACTTAGAAGTTTTGCATGTTTTATTTCTCCAAATGCTTCCTAAACTGTAAATATTGCCCTTTGTTGGAACGCAGTAGAAGTCAGTGACACACCAGAGCTCCGCCGTGCAATTACTCTTGGTCCGCTGCCGCCACGTTAATCCTGGGCAGCGCTTGCGAAGATGGGAATTGGCCTTCTGGTTCCTACTACGCAAAGTCAGATGAACATTCAGCACACAGGTTTTTCCTAACAAGAGGACTCTTTATAGCAAGGCTTGCCTAGTCCTCTGTGTGCTGGAAACAATGCATGTAGAACAAGACAGAAAAATATGTTAAATCGATGTGAACTACACAGAACCCTTGAGCCTTCACAGGTAGTAACAAATTGGTAAGCAAACCCAGCTCTCCCTTCTGACTTGAAGTAGAAAGATGACTGAGTTAGTCTTGAAATACAAATGGAAAAGGAAGGCAGAAGAAATACTATGGAGTCATTTTGAATTTAACTATTTCAGATTTGGAAATATTTCTTAGCTTTTTAAATTTGGAAATATTTCTTGACCTAATTGAAAGCAAACAGTGTGAAAAAGTCAAATCAAATAACTTATTTACAGAAAGACACATGTCCTTCTCCTTATTGTGATCAAACACATCAATATGTCAATCCTTTTTATGACAAATAAGTGCTATGGTAGATTTCTATGCAATATGTACTTATATGTTTTATATTCCCTGCTTTTACTCTTCTGTATCTAAGACATTATGAGCGATATACGGGAATTTTTGACAAATACAGCCCAATATTCATTGAAATCTAGTCTCTTTGTACAGCATGCCATTTTTTATTTTTCAAGCTTCTTGTACATATCTGTAGTCAAAGCAATATTATTAGGTCTCCTCTTATAATCCATAGCAATAGTGATTTATGTAGGTCTATAATTGTCCAATTTAGCAGATATGGGAATCTGTTTCTCATACATAGTGTTGATTCTTATTCTTATCTTGGTATTAGTGTAATTAAAAAAACTTAATTTCCCTTTTCTTTTGACTGCTCTGTATCTGTTTCACAGATGAGTCAATTAGAAAGATATGTAGCTTTCTAATTTTCAGTACAAAAGAATCTGGTATTATTTTGTTTTCCTATCACTAATGGAGATATGTAGTTGAGACTATGGAAAACAGAGATAATAGGATTTGGAATCAAAATAGTCCTGGAAGGGTGGCTTGTAAAAATGATATAAATGGATAGGTCACATAAATTCTTTCAGTTTGAATTTCCCCAGGTATAAAATCTAAGACTTGGGGAATTTATTTTCTTTTTACAATGAGTGGATAGTCACGTTCTGAGTTAGACTTTGAGTATAGCCTGGTCAGTGTTCATTGAAAAATCCTTTATTAAGGTAACAATTGCAGACCCCGGTGAGTTGCTTGTATTTAGTAAGAAAAATAATTTATCTCCTTGAAGGAACACCTTAGAATACTGATTCTGAAATGAAAAAACAGACTTTTCTGTTTTCTGGTGACATTTTGATTAATTCATCATCTTTTATCTATTGCAAATATAAAAGAAAGTAATTTGATAGAGTGATAAATGAATACTTGTGAGGGCATAAACAGCATTGCAATATCTCTACCAAGAGGTCAGTTTCAGTGCATTCCTCTCTGCTCTGAAGCAAGTTTGCTATGCAGAGGGTCAATTTCCTTCACGCCTTTTTCCCCAGCACACAAGCCCCTGTGTGCAAGATTCGAAGAAAGATATCAAGAGTCTATAAAACACAGTATCACCTGTGAATAAACCTGAAACTTTACTACCTTGTCAGGGAAAAAAGTCAAAACAAGTGGGATAGTTGCATAATCAAAGGTAAAGTCTAAATGACAAGTAACCAATAGGAGGATATTGTATATGGCAGAGTCTAGAAAGGCTCTGTTCTGTCAGTATTTCTCATAGTAACACATGTTTAAAAAAAACTTTATGGTTGCGTGAACTGTCATTTATTTGGGCATTAAAGCCTTTCTGAATTACCTATTTACAAATGAGTGGCATTTTGTAAAATTTAGTTTTAAATTGGTTATTTGGGCATAGAATGGATTGCCTCATGAAACAGTGTCTACACAGTCACCGAAGACTGAACATAGATGATGAATATTTGTTAAACCTACCAAAGCAGCCCTCTTCTCCCTTCTCCCTTTCTTTAATCTTCACTGTTCTTTTGTCAAATGTACAACGCCAAGGAGCATCCATTTGCATTTTCTTCTGTTCTCCCTGACTCCCAGGGACCAAAGTGGCCTCTGGTGGTGGGGTGGGAAAAATTTTCTATAGCTCTGTAGAGGAAATTGTTCCACAACATTCTTAATTCCTGTGTATTCCAAAATAGGAACCAAATGGTTGTCACTCACCTGACTGGGATGGTCCCAAATTCAAATTCAGACTTTTGCACTTCTTGGTTTTACAAAAAATGGTTTACAAGAAATTCTCCAGAGCTCAGTGGGAACTTCCTGTACCCCCGCCTCCATACACATTTCTCTGATTTGGTGAACTCTTCTTATATCAAAGTTCATTTTAATGTAATAAAAAGATTGTATAGTGTGAATTCCTGGAGCACAAAGGGGTCAACCACAAGTAGAGTCCACTGGGTATTTATAGCTTTTCCTCTAGTTTGAACTTTATGGTGATAATTAACTTGCTTTGCCTCTGCTAATTATCTGGCTGAGTTCTCTTTGGGGTCCATTCTGAGTTAATAGTTCAGTTTTGACATCTAATTACCCATAAATCACAATGAAGGTAAGCATCATCATTTTTATTACCAAATTATATCTTAAACAAAGGTGATACTGGAGGTGATGTGGTGTCTTTACAAATATTTTGCCGTTCTGTAGCATGTACAATTTTAGACTTACTTCTCAAATATTGTTCCTATGATGCTAAACATGATTCTGTATTAATTCAAGCTTCACATCTTTGAAGATGACTTTTGAACTCATTTACTTTTAAATAAATACTACAGAATTTATGGTATTATTGTAAAACAGTTTTCCTAGTGACTGTGAGATACTAATAGAACCATTGAAAATTATGAAGTCAGGGGCCTTTGACTACAAATTGATATGGTATTACTGAGGTCCACTGAGAAATAGCCCCTCAACACAGAAGAGTGATCATAACTTCAAACATACAGTTTTTACCAGAATTTATTGTGTCACTATGAGGCAATAATGAAACCAAGTTATACTCAAGTGAAATTTTGGTGACATGCTTTTGTGAGTATGAACTTTAGACATCTTCTGAAATGCATTCTTCTTTTTCCTGAGATTTCATTTATACACCATAGATTTATGTGGAAAATATATCATTTATTAATGGCTTTACTGTTTAGAGTACCAACTAAACACTAACAACATTCATTTTAAATTATTGCATGTTCAAGAGAATAAAGACAAGTGCTGCAGTCCTTCTGCTGCATGTGGATTTGGGTAAATCATTTTGCACAGTCTGACCTCATTCTCATCAGCTGTAAGGTGAAGGAATGTAACTGATGGATACTGCATATTCCTTCTAGGTTTCTGGTTCTCTGATTTCCTTTGTGGAGTTTCACTTACTTTAATGAATACTTAGTTTTTTCACTAAGTGCTTTCTGGCATCTTCTTTGGACTGTGTCTCAGTTTTGAAAGTAAGAATTAAACCAAAGTAAGCTAACATGCATTGGAGGTCTAGTCAAAAAGGCAAACTCCAGGGTATTTTCTTTGGTCAACGCATCATCTGTGTAATCTGCAGTTCGCTGTCTATGAGACCATCACTATGTCAAAATAATGACATCGAAGCACTGTAAGTTCATCAAAGACTTAAGCCTGTTCAATAAGTTACACTTATTATGTCAAAAAATACAATAATGAACTTTAGAAAGCTTTCTGGAACACTTTTGAAAAATTAGTCCAAAGGGGCGGGCAAGCTAGTAAGCACCTGTGTTACGGAGGAATACCCGGCATCCCATGGAGGGTACTCCCCGCCAGGTGAGGCCAACAGTAGCCATACACTCTGCAGCTGGTACAGAGGCCCAGCAACTTGTTGTCCAATTCTTTCCATGTCTTTTGGTAATTACCTAGTTTACATCTCAAGGGAAGCGGAAAGGAACCAGGAGACACTGTTGATCTAGAGAGATGATACTCTTTCACTTCTTGTTTTAAGCACAAACCCATGGAGATGAAATTCTTTTGATGTTAATACAATGTTGTTAATGAGTTATAGTATAACATGACCTTAAGACCATATAGAATATGTGCTAGTTATTACAGGTGGTGTCTAGTTATGAGTTCTGAGATGTATTAAATTATAAATACATAGAGGTATACATATCTTAAGCTTTTTTGGTCAATCTTTACATGAGAATACACTATAAAGTATAACTCTAAGCATTGTCAATAAGCTGAGATTTTACCATAGTGACAAGAAGTGCTTTAAAATTAGAGAATATGATATTTTTCCATTTGTTAATCTACTTGGTGTATGTCATGACCTAAGAGGAAAATGCTGTGGTAACTGTATACCTAGCAGAGATAGTAGAACTTTTTCTGTTCTTTTTAAACACAAGAGAAGCACGAAGATTTTAAATCTCTTGCTGAGTTCTAAAAAAATTGATTGTCAATCTCCTTTTGTCCTGGTTGACCACACTAAATCTGTCCCCTTTGATAGCATTCGAATATAGACATTTTTCATTTATCTCAAGAGCACACACACACAAAAATCCCACCAAGAAAATAATAGTATTGATGAAACCATGTTCAATCACTTCTATTTTGATTTCAGCTCAGTTCTATCTCTGGATGTCCTATTTTTTATTCTTTTAATTTCAACATATCTTAAGTTATTTTGGAAATAGACAAAATGTATTTAAGATAATAAAAAGTAAGAAAATATAGAATTAGACATGTCACCCATTTGCAGACCCTAATAAATTAATAGATCAAATCATATAAGGCTCCTAACATCACAAAAGAGTAATAATATAGTAGGCATCACCACATAGAAAAAATATGAAGTATTCTTGTCTAAAGTATTAAGTCTGACTTCAATTATCTCATTTTAACTAATCACATATTTTTTAGGAAATAAATGCATTGAAGAATATGTTAATGATACACCAGGGATACAATCAGCAAACTCCAAATCATGGCAAATTTCTCAGGACAATTACTTAGTTCCTTTAATAAATATATTATTAGGAAAAAAATATAACGGGAGAAGAAACCTGAGGATAACAGGAACCTAAGAAAGCTGTCAACCAGTCCAGTGAGAGGACTTCAAATGGGTTCAGATTCACATAAGCACTCGGCAAACAATAAAGGGGACCCTGGTGTCGCAAACTGATCCAAGCCTCACAGCTCACGTTGTTCTACTGTTTTGTGAAATGATCTCGGAGAGCATAAGCATCAGTTTAAGGACATTCTGAGACCATGATAAAGGGAAGCAAGAGCAATATTTCTATGAAACATACAGTGTAGGAAACACAGCCTTTTATCAGCTGAAATAAGTAACTGTTATTTTTTACCTATATCTCCCTCCATTTGTGAACAGGAATTGAGATTTTTTTCTTTGCTTTCTGTTTTCTATGAGACTCCTCTGTTCTATGCAGGCATGGGCAGAGAGGATTGCACAGCAGTCCTCCTGTATGGCTTGCCTTTCTGTCTGTCTTCTGATTGAGGCAATGACTGCCATTTGATTGGACTATTTTTGCAAGGATACTTAGTAAGCAAAGACAGAGACTGTATTTCTCAGAAACAAAGTGCAGGTTTATTGATGGCCTTGGCATTAGGGACAGTGGTTTCCTCTGGAGCGACAGTTAGGCATGCTTGTTATTTGATAGAAATGATTTGAATTTTTAAAATTCAATATAACTTTATTAAAAACCAAAAATCAAAACCAAATATCCACTGCTGGTGGAAGAATCCATTCTTTAGGTGAACTGGGGACAAGGGAACTTACAAAAACTTATGTTCCATTCCATTGCTTGCTATGAATAAGAAAGTTGCTTGTCTCTGTTTCTAAAATCTCATGTCTTCTTCCTGCATTCATAGACAATTAAAAGCTCTCTTGTTAATTTGCAAGTAGAGTGAAATCTCAGATTCTTCACAGTTCTTTACAGAGTTGCAAAGGCCATTGATGAAAGCACTTATAAACTTTTCACAGAGGATCTGAACTTCTGCTGACTGGGCTTAGAGAGAAATGTGGAGCAAATAGATGTGTAACCTCACACGAAAGATAAACAGTTCTTTCCCCGACATGGCCTACCTATGGCTCAGCTGAGCTCCATTCATTACTCATTTATTTTTCTCACCATTTTCACCTCCAGTTAAATATTTCAGTACCTGAGAATAGCTTTATCGTCATTTAAAGAATTTTATAGGGAAGATACAGACTTATGTTTGCCTGGAAACTTCTGATAGTTTATTATGATTAGATCCAAAGGCCCTATATTTTCACGTAGAAAACAGGAATGGAGGATATTTTGTGATGTGGTCTTCCACTATTATAGTTTACTGGAAGGAATAGCTTTGGATGTGTAACATTTTCAGAATAACATCACAGAAACAGAATTTTAAGTCTTACTTTAGACGCAGTGCTTATTTGCTCACCCAGAGCAGAGCCTCTAATGCAATAGCTGACAGTGGTAATCCAATGGTGGCATCTTTTCCATGTGTAGTATTGTACAGTGGTGTGAAGACTCTCTTTAAAATACATCTCAAATACAATTTGGATAACATCTTATGAATAAAGATGTTACATCTTTACAATAGTATGGGTACAATAAATGTAAAAATTAAACCCTTTTTCAGGAAAACACAATGTGTATAGGAGGTGGTGAGAGACAGGCCTTCATAAAATATTTTATTGTCCTTTACATTTAAAGTATGTAAGCTTAAAATGCATTTTGCAAGAGGGCATATAATCTATCATTACAGAAAATACTCAGACATTTTGGTAATATTCTAAAAACTGACTCTGCACATAAAATTATAATGTATCTGAGATAAGCTTAGTTCAGTTCACTTACTACAAATTTGATTCACAAATTATTTATTTAAATTTTTGAGAGTAATGTATACTCGATTATGATGAAAATATTTGAATACTATTTTAGTTTTCTACAATATTTTTTTTAAGAATCATTCTAAAATGATTTTACCTAAAAACTGAAAGGTTTCAATCTAAAATCAAGAACAAGATAAGAATGTCCGTTATCATCACTCCTATTCAATATAGCTCTGCAAACACTGGCCAGAACAATTGGACAAAAGAGAGAAATAAAAGGAGTAAGAATAGGAAAGAAAGAAGTTAAATTATCATTATTCACAGATGACATGACAATCTACATAAAGGACTCCCAAAACTCCACCCAAAGACTTCTAGAATTAATAACCAAATTCAGTAGCATAGCTGGATACAAAGTCAACACTCAGAAATCAACAGCATTCCTGTACACAAACAACAAACTCACTGAAAGAGAAATTGGGGAAACCACACCCATCACAAATAGCAACCCCCCAAAATGAAATACTTGTAATCAATCTAACAAAGCAAGTAAAAGATCCATACATTGAAAATTTCAGTACTCTGAAAGAAGATACTGAAGAGGATATCTGAAAATGGAAAGATATCCCTTGCCCATGGATAGGAAGAACCAAATTTTGAATATGGCCATACTACCAAAACTGTTATATAGATTTAATGCAATCCTAATCAAAATGAATTACCATAAGTCACATATCTAGAGAAAACATTACAAAAATTCATTTGAAAACAGAAGAGACCTAGACCAATCCTGAGTAACAAAGGCAAAGCAATAGGCGTCACAGTGCCTTATTTGAAATTATAGTTCAAAGCTACCATGATAAAATCTGCATGGCACTGGAAAAACAAAACACCAAAACAGACCTGAGGGTCAATGAAACAGATCAGAAGACTAGGACACAACCATAAGCACAATTAGCCACCTTATCTTTGACAAAGCAGCAAAATTTGTTGACTGTAAGAAAAATCCTCTTTAATAAATTGTGCTGGAAAAATTGACTTTTCACATGCTAAATGGTAAAACTAGACCTTGTCCATCACCATGCACTAAACAAAAGTGAAAATGGATCAAAGGTCTAAATACTGAAACTGAAACACTGAATCTACTAGAAGACAAAGTAGGTAGAAATCTTGAAGACAGGGTTAGACAGAGAATTCATGAATAAAAACAAATGCATGGAAAGTATTTCAAAGAATGAGCAACTAGGATATCATTTTATTAAAAATTTTTGCACCTCAAAGGAAATCACCAATGGAGTGAAAAGAAAACCCATGAATTGGGAAAAAAATTTTAGCCAAGTATCCCTGAGACAAAGAATTTCTATCTAGAACATATAAAGAATTGAATGAAATTAGCCCCCCAAATTCAAATACCCAATTCAAAAATGGGCATCTGAGATGAATGCACACATCTCAGATAAAGAAATACAAATGGCGAATCAATACATGAAAAAATGTTCAACATCACTGATTATCCTTGAAATGCAAATTAAAACAGCATTGAGATGCAATCTCACTCTAGAAAGAATGGCTATCATCAAGAAATTAACCAATAACAAATACTGGCAGGGCTGTAGGGGAAAAGGAACTTTGCTATTGGTAGTAATGTAAACTGGTGCAACCACTGTGGAAATCAGCATGGAAATTCCTCAGAAGAGTAGAATTAGAGGTCCCATTCAACCCACCCTTTTCCTTCTGGGTATTTTCACAGAAGAATTAAAAATATCATATAGTAATATATGTGCATCCATGTTTATAGCAGCACAATTTGTAATAGCTAAATCTTGGAAGCAACCCAAATGCCAATCAACTGAGTAATGAATAAAACAATTGTGGTATTTTTATACAATGGAGTACTACTCAATTATAAAGAAGGATAAACTAGAGGATTTTATAGGTAAATGAGTACAACTTCAGACCATATTTATAAGTGAAATAAATCATACTTGCATGTGTAAACATTGTATTGTCTCTCTAGTGCAAGAAACTGAAAGATTAAATAAGATCCAAAATCTGTAATTGATATTGTGAAAGAGAAAGAAACTGCTCAAAAGGAAAGAACAACAATATAAGCTAAGATAGTTATACTACTAATTTCTTTTAGTTTATTGAAGAGAATTAATTGTGCTTATATTGTTTGAACAATTTTTCATGCCTATATCTTGTAATCTGAGCTACTACTTTGAAGATAGAAATATGCAATATACTAACCATTGTTAATTTCCTAGTATATTGTTATGAAATCCTGTATCATTGTTTTTATTTTTTTCTCTTTAAAATAAAAATAATGATTTTGTCTAATGCTTCAGATACTTTTAAGTAATTATTATTTAAAATATATGATACTTTTCTGGGCATTTTACATTTTCCAAAAGTAGTTGTAATTGCCCTTTGTGAATAAATAAAAATGAAGTAATCCAAATATATTTCATAGTTGATAATTTTTCTGTTTATTCTGCAGTTCAAGTGTTATGATTTGGATTTACTATGTCACCCAAAAGCTCATCTGTTTAGAGAAGAAGCTTTTGGAGGTGACTGGATTATGGAAACTCTAACTTCATAGTGGATGAATCCATTGACGGAGGTATAATGTTATGGGGCTATTGGTAGGCGATGAAGACTTAGGAGGTGTGGTCCATGTGAAGGGAGAGGATCTTGGTGGCTTACTGTGGGAGATTATGTCCTGTGTCCTTCCCCTTCCTCTCTGGCTCTGGTTTTCCCCTGTCCCTCTGCTTTCTGCTTGCCATGAGGTGGACAGCTTTTCTTTGCCATATACCCTTTTACCAGGATGCTTCTCTGCTGCCTCAGGTCTAAAGCCATGAGGCCACGAACCATGAACTAAAATCTCTGAAACCATGAGCTGAAACAAATCTTTCCTCTTTTAAGCTGTTGATGTAAGTATTTGGTCACAGTGAGCAAAGGCAGTTAGCGATTAAATTTAATTCAAAATTACTTCATTTACATAATTAGTTCTGATGCTGTAATGTTTTCTCAGAAGAAACAGGATATAAGTGGAAAATGAGTAAAAAAATATTTTCCATGAAATATTGCTAAATATTATAAGCTCATATGTCATTGATACATTTTTATGCAATGGTAACTTCTTTGTAATAATTTAGTACTTTTATACATAACTATTCTGTGTATTGCAAAAGAATAGGCAATGTTTTACAAATGTCATTTGCGCCAAGTACATGTTAATCCAGCTCAATTTCCCAAATGCAAATATCCAGCCATCAACATTATGATCAGTGATTCATTGTTGTATACTTGACCTTAATAATTTTGCCAAAGATGCTGTCAGGTTGTACTGATTTCAAGATATTGTATATATATCAACCATATATATATATATATATGATATATTTTCATACAATGGAAACATCTTTGTAATAATTCAGAGCTGAACATAGTGGTTGGTGCACACCTGTAATTGCAGCACTTGGGAGGGTGAGGCAAGATGATCACCCCAAGATTGAGGCCAGCTTGGACTACATAGTGAGTTTGAAGTCAGTCTGAATACATAGTCAGACTCTGTCTCAAAGAGACAAAATTTCAGTACTTTTAATTATATTTTAAACATTCTGTGTATTGCAAAATAATAGGCCAACAGTTAACAAATGTCATTTGTGCTAAGTATGCAATAATCTAATCTATCTATATCTAAAAATTGAACCCAGGGCCTTGTGAATATCAGACAAATAATTATATCCATGTTCCTTCCTTTTAAAGGCTGAGAAATATGCCATTGTATTTATATACCGGATTTTGCTTGTTCACTCATCAGTGGATAGGTATTTTAATGGGTTTGGCTTTTGGGTAGGGTAAGCAATGTGGTTATGAACATGGGTATAAGGGTTTCGGAGACTCTGCGTTCAGTTCTTTTGGCATACATCACTTTCCACAGTGGTAATACAATTTCAGCTAGCCACCAACTGTGAACAAGAGTATCCATTCAGCTTTGAAGTCCTGGTGAAACTTTGTATAAAATGTATATCTAAACACATTTTAGTTCAGTGTGCAAGAAAGCTCTGGCCATGCTTGTAAGAACTTCTTATGAAAAAAAACTCTCTAAAGTGATTCTTCCTAATTCACTAAATATCAGTTATTCTATAAAGAGAGAAAAGTCTCAGTATTTACAATTGTGAATACTTTCAAGATAAAGTATTTAGCAGTTATAAAAATAAAAAAATGGTATAGGCACTAAAGTTTCAAGACTAAAATTGTTAACAAGGAAAGCCTCTAGAAACTGTTTTTTCCTGGCCACAAAATAATCTTCCACTGATTTTAAGCAAACTTATTCCTCATCTGTCAGTAGTTTTCCTTAATCATGAAGCCTACCCCCAAATACTCCTTGTACAAGATTATTTGTTTTAAAAGGTGATACAGTTACTTCAAAAAATATGATTAACAAAGAAAATGCATTAAAGGAAACATCTAATGCCCTTAAAGCTAAAATTCATTTCATAAATTTCACATTTCTCCAGAAACTTCAATATTTTATTATTGTATTTAGCCAGACAACAGACTACATGATTTTTAAAACTGATTATTAATGTATAATAAGATTAGTGCTATTAATTATTGATATATTCATATCTGTACATACACATTTATAGTTTGGATAAGAAGCCTTTTGTGAGCTGCTCGGCTATAATGACCATTGCTAAAAATTGATGCTAAAAGCAATTTTTTTCCTTAAAATAATTAATGATTTTTCTGTTACTTGTTTTCCTAAACAAAATCAGGATGAGAAATGATAACATAATGATAACAATTACGAGGTTATATGAACCATATCAATAGGGCTACTAACAAGGCAAAGTCACAGCCTCCCAATAAAAACCAACGTTGCATATGTCAAATCAACAAGCTACATCTAATCTACCTCGAAACCCAAGAAATTTGCAAATTCATTTAGGACTATTTTTTAGAAAATATAAAGTGATAAATCCAAAGCTAAGATGACTGAGAAAAGAAAAAGCCAATCTTTTACTAGTTAAAAAACATATAATATAGGAGAAATAGGAAACAAAACCAAAAGTTTCTAAAATATTGTATGGCAGCACAGATATCAAGTGGTAGCCATAAAAACTCTGCCCTCTTAGAAAATACCTTCAATTCTGTATCTTTCTAGTTGAAAATAATGTAGTCCATGTGTACAAAAGCTATTTTATTTTTCCTCAGAAGAATCTATGCAGATTATTGATTGGGGAGGCTACATGTGTAGCAATTATAATTTCAAATTAGCATGTGACAGTGCTTGACTAAGTCAGACATAAAGACCTCTAGGGTTTGGCTTGACTTCACAGTAAATAAAGATAAAGTGGTAAGAATTCTGTTAAACAGTGTGAAAAAAATGTTATGTCAAAATTTCAAATGTCAAAATTTCAATTTAGATGAGACCAGAACTAAATTAAATATCTGGGAATTGGCCCTGTTCTCAAGGCCGCCAAAACTCCCAGTTCTTAATGATATTCTTGTAGTGGGATATAGAAGAAGGCAGGCAGGAAATGGGTTGTCTGCCCTTGCTGAAGAAAATTGACCTGCTAAAGACATGTCCTTTCAAGGAATTGCTCCATTTCTTGACAATGCTATTAAGGAGTGAAAAGGAAAGGGACCAAATAAAATATTATCTTGGTTTGAAGTTGATAAAGGAAAATATTAAGAAGCACAAAAATATGTCTCAAAATTTTGCATGACATGAACCAATAGCATAAGCATTAAAATTTGGCAATGTAATATATGAATATAGTAATAAACATGTCCACATTTATGTGGTGGTTATAATATTGGGAGACACTATTCTAAGATACATTTATATATTATTTTATTTAATCCTTATTTTACATATATTCAAATTATCTTTATAAATCAGTAGAATGAGTGTAAAAAAATTTAAGAAATATGAGTAATGTGAAATAGGAAATGCAGTACCTAAGATATTTTAATTGCTCAATAAATGACAACACGTGTTAGGAGCAAATAAAACTAAACAAAACTGGAACTCAAGTGTATCCACAGGCAGTCTTTTAGGTAGAAAAAATATAAGACAGAGAAGTAGATACCTATAATTATCATACGTGATTTGGAAAATACAGGAAAGTGAAATGAAGTGGAAAAATCACTAAGAATTTACTACCAAACGTCAATCACAGTTTATATTTTTAATCTATTTTTTATATTTAGTCTATTTTTCTCTTAAATTTAAGATTAAAATCTTTCATGTTATTGTATCTTAATAAGTATTTTGGATTTGTCATGCTTGGTTAGAGAGTGAGATTACTTACATGGCTACAGCATTACTATTAATAATACACAGTGCATATTTTTATCAGCAGTGTTTTCTGAATCTATTGTTTTCTATTGATTTGTGGAATTTGTAGTAGGAGTTATTCCAGGAGCTGGAACTAGACCACCACCGTGTAGGAGAAGGGAATGAAAACTCTGTCTTCACTTGCTATGGAAGTCAGAGAATTCAAAGTGGGAATGAGGGACTCTAACGGCTGTAAAATATATTTTATTCTGTATTAAAAGGGAGCGGAGACCAACAGTACCCTCTCAAACTGCCACAATGCCAATGCCACTTTTCACGTGCTGCCGTTTTTCTTCCGCTAAAATGCACGAGCCAGAGGCGCGCCCCCCTGCGGCTGTCCCCTGCATTTGCGCACAGTGTGGCATTGTTCCTCATTGTCTCATTTGCATCCCTTCAGTGGAAGCCTGGGTCATTCCATCCTCAGGCAAATACCTAGCAGTATCTCCCACAGAAAAGAGCCTTCTTTGATCCACGCTTTCCTGCAGCTTATCCCCTTTTGCAGCAGGAGTTTGCGAAGGACTTGCAAACAGTTGCAGGCACAATTTCATTTCTGACCATTCGCTCTTGAATCCACTCCTTTTATTTCTTCATTAATTTAATCAAGATGTTCTTTGGCATCTCAGTGAACAGCGTTGCCTGAGATACCCCCCTCCCCATCATATGCCCTTAGAAACAGTCACTAATGTTACAGAAGGATTCTTTAGTCAAGAAATAGTTTTCATTTAAACTAGCTATAAAAGGATGTGATGAGAAAAGTGCATACAAAGGTAAATAGGAAAGTACAAAGGGAATTATTTTCAAGGAAATAGCTTGGAAGCTTATGGAAGAAGAGAACATGAGTTTTGAGATGTACAGATCTAATTGTGAGTACAAGTACTTCTGTGGTCCCGTCAGGATATCTAGGAAGGCAGGGGTCATAAAGAAAGATAAAGACTCTCGAAAATATCTGAAGTGATGAAAGGCCTTTGCTTGAGTAATTGAAACCTGAACTAGACAAAGTGCCATGAAATATGATTTTGGTCTTCTCTGGGGAATGGAGGAAATGATCTAATAGGTCTTTTCCATCTCTGCTTCAAGTGACCTCCGGCTGTTAGCATCACTCTCCCTCGTTATGTCAGGATGAATTGCCTATTTACTACTGAATTCTAGAAGGCAATTTTTCTCTCTGGGTAAGACAACAACCCAGTATAGGCTACATGCACTTCATTTCTACTTAATCAATGTCCAAGGTGTCAATTCTAAATGGGAGACATTTCCAGAACATTTTGCTTGGTTGGTGCATAGTTCCCTTTTAACTGTCAAGTCAGAGCTCCCCGAATTTTAGGAGAAATTACCCAAAAGAGTATAAAATGTTTTTACAAAACAGGAAGCAAAATGAAGTGCTATGGCCTTTAAATTGCCAATAACTGTATAGCAGGGCCATTTATTAGTACTGGAATCTGCTCAGGCTATTTTTGCCATGACAATAAACACTGAAAAACACGGGTGCAGGATGACTGCATTTATACTCTACAATAATGCATAAATTTTCCTTTCTTGGGCAGGCAGAAGGAATGGAAGTCATTATTTAAATTTCTTACCAAACAATAAATAAATGCTGTTCATTGGAGAATGTGAGTGCATGCAAACACACACACACACACACACACACACACACGGACACACATGCATATATGTTTATAACATTCTGTCACTAAGCTTATGTGAAAGGTGGCTAATTTGTAATTTATAAAAAAATTGATCATTGTTTCCTATACAGTCTTGATTAAATGAGGCAATAAATCACTTATCTAAAACATGCCAAGCAGCTGCCAAGGCAAAAGTTGGCTCAGAAAGTGACAAATGCAGAACTGTGGAGCAGCAGGAGCTTTACAGTCTGTCACTGGCATGACAAGCGATGATAGAGGGCAGCATTGTGTCTCCTCTATTGATAGTCCAGCAACAAATTTTGTATTGTGATTCTTTTGTTTGTCCCTCTTTATCTTCATTTAAATGGGCTGTATCTCCTTGAGCAGCAGCGATGATATATATTTTCCCCGCTAATGATGTTCTCCTGTGGGCCTGGGATTATTTCCACACTTGATAAAGTTCACCTACAGAGGGGACTGCAATCAGTTGGAGTTCTAAAATGGAGACAGACACGACGTTGGTTTTTGCTACTCTCTGCAGACAGACAAGCCCTGAATTGCTAGTGTTTTACCAAAGTGTCTTTCCCAGGAGAAATTCACTTTTCCCAATATGTTTATAAAGATCATTTATGCTTTAAATTCTACCTGACTCTCAAAATCTGTGTTAGGCAGAGTCCATGATTTGGAGGACAAGCCTCAAAAATAGGTAACCATTTCTACCTATTTTATTAAGACAAGAAGAAACAAATGAAAATTGAAAAGTATTTAAAAAGTAGCTAATAAAACTAAAAGTTAGCAGACATTAAAATCAGCATTAGAAACATATTTCTGCTTTTTGAACAACTATGAGCAAATAAAAACAATACAAACATGGTGCATTAAGGTAATGAGTGATGGGAAACAGAGCATTGCCCTCTGGATTTTGTAATTTGCAATCTCAGCTGGGATACAGTAAGATTTCACATGGGGAGACAACACCCCTAAATGAAACCCATTTATTTGAGGTGACTGATACATATGAAACATGAATTCTGATAGGGTAGATAGGGAATTATGACAGAGGGGGGAAAGGTGTGGTCTTAGGAATGAAGTAACAAAAAAGACAGAGATCAGCAGCCCTGAGATTGTCCTCAATTTGAAAAATAAAATGAAAAACTAAGCAGGCGATCCAACAGTGAGTCAAATAACAAGACAATCCTGCCTTGGAATGCTCACCAAACTCTTCTGAACCTTCCAGTTATGAAAATTCAAAGGGAACCCCAAGACACTACAACAATCTGTTCTCTTTTTTTCTCTTTTTTCCTTTAGTGACTATAAGTTTAAAATAATGTTTTCATTTTCATATTGATATTTCAGTAACTAAATAATGCATATATAGGAAAATATTGAATGCAAAAATATATATTGAGAAATAAATTCCAAGCCATAGCATCAGTACTCTATTTATTCTCACTAAAAGTAAGGTTTTTTTTTGTAGTCCTTTTACTATGTTCTTTTTTATTTTTCTATAATAGTTTCAGGAGGAAACTTTAAAGCACAAGACTGAATACCAGTTTAGGGGTAAGCTATTTCAGGGTTTTTTCAACACTTTTAGCATTTTGGGGATTGAAACATATTTGTTATGAGAGCTGTTGTGAATTTTAGTAACATCGCTGGGTTTTATTCACTGGATGATAGTTGGGTCCCTGAATTACGACCACAGTGCCTTTAGACATTGCTGGCTAACTCCCTCAGGGCTAAACTGAGGCAAGAACTCCTGGGTCACAACCCCCAATCTATCTGAAAGTGGTTTTATGACAATAATGAGAAAAAGAACAATGAGTTAATAGAGATTTTTTTTTTTTCAGAAATCAGCACAAAGGTCAAGCTAATGGGGTCATATTTTGATTGAGACCTTTATGGCTTGAAATCCCAACACCCCCCCCCCACTTACTAGGGTAATTTGGCAACATTTCCTGGATTTCATTTTGCTTTCTTTTCGTTCTGTTTACTTACTCTGTAAAATAGCATGGGCAGCAGTGGTAGTCATGAGTAGCCTTAAGAGCAGCCTGAAGTGGAAGGTCCTTGGGGAGAGTCAGGTGGGGATTAGGTGGGCTGATCATGAAGGAAGAAAAATGAAACCTTTCAGGGAAACATTTCAAACTGTATCCAGTTCCTTTTGTGATAAATTACTGAAACTTGAAATGGTTTTTTCTCCATGAATCTGAATCCAGGTAATATAAAAATAGGAATCACTTAGGTAAAATTTTGAACCCTTATTAATTTTCATTTATACTCTTTTTAGATTAAATCTGCAAGTTTTTGTGTTCTTCTTACAAGCAGAATGTGCACATCCCATAGGAATATGCCCTTTCTGATCACACTTGGCAGCGATACCTCTCTCTGCTTTGAAATGTGTTTCTTGATGATTCAGTCATTGAAACTAAGGACTTTGCTGTGACAGTTTTGGAAAGAACTGGAGTTTTTAGAATAAAACTTGAGCATGTATTGATAGAAGTGGTTGCTGGTTTGGTCTCAGTAGACTAAAAGGAAACAGAGTACAAAATAAAAATAAAGAATTTCATCCAATTATTGAGTACTAAGAATCTTACAAATTAGATACAAGAAAATCTCTTTCCTTCCCTGGCATTATATGTAAGTAGAATAACTGTTCTTAAAATACAAAGAAATATTGTACCCATCCCACCACATACTAAATCACCATTATATCCACCTTGCAATTTAATCAAACTAACACTCTGGATACCTCTACATAGAGTGCTGGCAGGGAAATATTCACCTTTGAGCAATACTTTAGATTTTCTATTTGTGAAGGATTTATGTTTCTTGAAGTTTCTGAAAACAGATCAGTTTCCATGGTTGGCAGAGAACAAGCTGATTAGAGAGGGCTGGAGTTTAGATTTTCAGTTTTTCCCCCCATTATTCTCTCTGGTTTGTCCTGTTTTGGACTTACTTGTATTTTCTTCTTAGAAAATTCAAGGCATGCAATTCCCCTTCTTCATTCATCTAGGAAACTTAACCAGGAAATAGTGGAAACTGAAGTTTCCCTTAAATGATTCTGACATTCTTCAGAAGCAAGACCATTGATCATCTTTAATCTTAATGGATTGGAACTAATTTCTGAAGACGTAAAATTTCCTCAGCTGGAAAGGAAATAAATTATACAAAACACTAACAAAAACCCACATCCAGAAAACATAAGCTCCAGAAAATAGAAGTCATGTCTTAACCAAACAGATGATCAGTGGTGAGTAACGTTTCCTGCCTATGACTTTAGAATAAATATCCCTCTGAAAACTGAGTCTTTTTCCTATAACACTCACATAAATTCAGCTGTAAAAAACCATCCCTTTAAACTTCATCACTCTGTAACCCTATTTTATATTTATTATTAACTCATGAACATTTCATTTAGTATATATTTTTATTTGTGATTACTCTTTCCACTAAGGACCTATGCTTTATTAAAGATTTTATTTGTTTTTCTTTTCTGCTATATCCTGAGTGCCTGTCACAGAGTAGATGTTTAATTAAGATGTTTAATTAATAGTGATAAGATAAACAAAAGCATGTATTAGTGAGCTTATATTTGCTGTGCGGAGCCTCATACATAATGGGTAAGTGCCCACTCTACCACTGATTTCATTTCCTCCTGTGTTTCCTTATGAATCATTTTATTACTGATATTGAAAATCATAGAGTTTTAAAAAATCTTTGTATTTAGATGCCACAGAAACTGATTTTGTGTATTTGAAATAAAACTGGACTGAAACCATTTCTTAAGAGAGATCTTTACTCAGAAGAACACCTGCAATGTTTCTTTTGGCTGTTTGCTCAGTTTTCAAACCTATAATAAAGTAACATTCCAGAATTTTCATCTTCATCTGTCTTTGTGTGTTACTCTTTCATTTCTTGTATTAACGGTTTCCTTTGTCTACAATACATAATCATTTTATTCCCCTTGGTCCTTCTTTTTCTTGGTGGAATTATTTTAGTTTAAATAAGATAATCAATCCTGAAATACTTCGAAGTGTTTATTCTGAATTTGTAAGTCTTCATGCAAAATTTGCTAACCCAAGTCGTATTTTCAGATATTTAAAATTTTTCTTTTTTCCCATAGTTTTCAAGCAAACTATTCTGACTTCATGCTGATTTTCTTGTTTATAAGTTTACTCATTCACCAAGTTTTAGACAATTTCTAGAGTCTTATGTAATCAATTTCTGTTATTCACCCAAGGGAAAGGCTAAGATGATTGCATGTGCCCGTACACATTGGAGATAACAACTTCTGTAGGTTTTTAAATTGATTTTAGTATGTTTTAATAACATTCGTGTTACTGTGAAGACATGTGTCATATATGTATTTACAGAGCTCTAATGCCATTAGCAAGAAAGGTACGGGATCTGCCAAGTAAGTATTTGTCCTGGCTTATCTTCCTTCTTAGGATGATTTCCTTTATATTTCTTTAGAGATCAGAAAGAAAGTGACAGCCAAAAGTATTTGTTGGGTAAGGGTTGAATCAAGTTTATGGAAACTTTTCACAGCAAAAATCATCTTCATTTTTATAAATTGCATGCCAGCACCTCATCTAAATTGTCAATCAATAAATTATAAGCCTATTTTCTGTGTCACTGATTCTTCATGGGAAGAGGTGGTAAAAATGCTTGCAAAGTTTAGAATTCCCTTGGGAAATTTCCCCAACTACGTAGCCCCTTCTATTCTACTGTGGCTCTTAGATATTTGTAACCCCTGTTGATGCCTGTGATAGAATAGATTAGAAATGTCAGGGAAACTGATTCCTTCCTACAGCCACTGGGAAGAAGATAGACCAGCCTAATCATTTTGCACTTTTGACTACTGGAGTTGTAAAATAACAAATTTGTGTTGCTTTAAGCCACTAGGTTAATGGTAATTTGTCACAGAAACAATAGACAACTAATGGAATAGTGCCCATGGGCATGTATGGTTTAGAATACATTCCCAACACTCATGCTCTTATTGAGAATCACTGCCTTCATATTTTACTAAAAGCTATTCAAAATAATATTGTGCTTCTTTGTATTAAATATAAGACTATCAATAAGGGGAAATGTCAGTCTGAGGGCTTTGTTTGTCAAGAAGACTTAACTATTAAGAAAAATATGAGTACGTTGCCTGCGGGATAATGTCCTGAAACTTGAGTTTTGTCCTCCACAACCATACTAATGATAGAATTAAATTTACAACTTAAAAATTAGTCTTTGTCACAGAACTTCTCACAAAATTTTTATTGCAAACAGGTTTATTGCTTAAACGAAAGGATTAAAGAATTCCTAAAGGTAGACTGATGACATTTTTTTTTACATTTCCTTTTGTAAGGAAATTATAGACTTCTTGCAAACTTCCTTAGTGATATGATTTGTTATAATTTTTCCAAATTCCAATTTTTCAAAAGTGCATTCATAGCCTGAAGCAAACTTGAGCCAATTTGTCACAAGATTTGAAAGAATTCTGATAAATAAATATTTAGCAGCCCTAAAATAGAATTCTTCATGAAAGTCAACCTATCTCCCTAGTGAGTGTGAAACAAATAGTGCCTTAAACATATTAAAAAGAGCTTACAACTTTTAAGTGAACAGATGTTTGCTAAGGGAGACTTTTCAGACAATTGCAACACCTCGAGCGGCACTGGTGGTATAGTGGTGAGGATAGCTAATGGGTTCCTTGGTGAATACCTGACATTGGGATGCAGTGAAGTTAGGGAATCAGACCACAAAGAGAGAACTTGGTCTGTATAGGTTGGCCTCACAGGGGAACAGAGTGATAAGAAGAGCGAGAAGAACATGCACGGAGTCATTTTCACGTATCTTGGGTTCAGGAAAAGTTATTAGAGTCTCTTAAGGTATGTGTAGTGACTTTAAATACCAGTTTCATAAATATGTCAAAGCATTTTTCTCAGAGTTAGTTCTTATTTTTGAGCTCAGTAAACACTGAGGTGTACTCCTTAACTGTGGCTCTCTGACATTGTTTCTATGATAGGTGAAAGACTCCGGCTGTGTAAATTTGAGAACAGTAGCAATGATAATAGTATAATAGACTTATTGCCATTTTAAATGCTTTTTATAAAACAGAATTCTTTTCCATCAAAGCTAGAATTTCTTTGCTTTTTAAATCAATGCTTCAGGATGGAAAGATCCTAGGATGGCTTTCAATATTCTAACTGCCGATTGTTCAGAACTGTGTGTTACGTCATTTCTTTGAATGTAAACACAATCTGTGGTTTGTTTCTGACCAACAGACTATGACAAAAATGAAGGATTGTGACCTCTGTGGACTGGTCAGAGATTCTCCTGGGGGGTCTGATGGATGAAATAGCCATGCTGAGGAAGCCCATGTGGCAAGGAACTTGGCAGCCTCTAGTGACTGAGGTTGTTTCCAACTGATAGTCAACAAAAAGTTGAAACCCTAAGTCCTCTTGCTAGAAGAAAATGAATTTTGAAGAAATCTTAGGAAGCTAGGGAGCAAATTCATGCCGGATTAGCTCCAGGTGACAGTGGAGACAGCAAGCTTTGCTACCTGGACTGCTCGCCTCCTCATCGGGCCCAGATAAGCTTGCCGACCCACAGCTCTTAGATGACGAGGCCATGAGAGTGCTGATGTGTGCTGTTTTAGTTGCTAATATGCAGTAATTTCTTATGCAGTGTTGTTAGAAACTAATGCAGCATTTCAAAAATAGGAAGTCAAAGAATGAATGTTTTTGATGTCCAAGTTCTGAAAGCATGGTAGTATTTTTACGCTTCTAGGTAGAGGAAAGAGTCACTCCATGCTGTGAATAACCCCGGGAATTGGTTAATGTGTGTCCAAAATGGGACAGTAACAGCTGCTGCCGCAGGCCTGGCATTTTTTCTAATACTTGCAGTTTAAAAGACAAGTGTCCAACGTCGTGCTGCATTGACTCGCTAAATAGGGTGAAACAGAACTTGCTTGTTAGGCTCAGTTAACATTCATTATTCAGGCAATTTTTTGAGACCATCTGCTTTCAGTGGTCTGACTCTCTATACATTGTTGCAGGAATTTGTGGGTTTTGTTTTTGTTTTTGTTTTTGTTTTGGGACAGGGAGGGTCTCGCTATGCAGTTCAGGTTGGCCTTGGGCTCACTGTATAGCCCAGGCTGGTTTTGAACTTGCAATGATCCTCTAGCCTCAGCCTCCCCTGAGTGTTGGGATTACAGGCCTGTGCCATCACACCGGCTTCATACATTGGGTCAGGAATTTAACAGATTAATCTGAGAAAAACACTATCTTCAGTCAAGTGATATTTTTAGGGGGTTGGGTAGTTGAGTGGACAGGAAAAACAAATAAACATCCATAAAGGAATATAGAAAATAGTAAGACAAGAAGAGTTTTACAGGTTGCTTATTCCTAAGGTGGTTGAGAGTTTATTTGTATTACCTCTGGGTTATTTTTTTTTCTCTTACTTTTTCCCCCCTAAAGTGTGGACCATTAAGTCCAAAAGATTTAGGTTTTCTCCTTTGGGGTCCCATCAGTACATATTTGAATCTCTGATCCTCCAGTTATACACTCTGTACTTATGCAGTCCTATTTTAGTGGATGAGGCTATAAGTAGGAAATGAAGAAATGTCAATTTATAGAGGAGAAAAATTTTTGAAATACCACATAGTTGAAAAGAGAATGTATAGTCTTTAAAGGGATGGGGAAATATGTGAACAATATGTGATTCATTATGCTTATTTATCCTTCTAACTTCTAAGTCACTCAAATGTTAGAAAATTATGACTTGAGCATTTATAATAGCAATTTAAAATAAAATTGTTTAGATTTTATTACCATTCTATTTT
This sequence comes from Dolichotis patagonum, assembly GCA_004027295.1. NCBI lineage: Eukaryota > Metazoa > Chordata > Mammalia > Rodentia > Caviidae > Dolichotis > Dolichotis patagonum. Next base: position 44,299 of record PVJX010007675.1, read on the forward strand.
CTGTGATGATGGTTTGACCTTAGGTATTGCATTTGAAAGATCCAGGTCTCAATTCTTTATTGTGTAGATTGAGAGATTATAAACTCATTGTAGTTGGCTTTGGTGGTGCACGCCTGTAATCCCAGTACTCCAGAGGTTGAGGCAAGCAGACTGCTGAAAGTTTGAGGCCAACCTGAGCAACACAGATTCAATCTCAAAACACCAACCAACAAACAAACAAGAAAAGAAAGAAAGCCCAAAAATATACATGTGAAATAAACTCAGTATTTTAATAAAGTAAAAAAAAAATAAAGAAAGCAAAAAACAAAACAATCTATTGCTGTAAAGGTGAACTTTAACTCCACCAGAATCATAATGTGAGGCTCAAGGACTGATTTAAATACTGAAATGTAAAAACATGCTTCACACTGTGTATGACTCATGGTAGGCGCTCAGTAGATTCCTATGATGATTTCTACACTTTTCCTTGATTTCTAGTTTAATTTTATATCTATTATCTGATACAAGAGAGCAAAAACTAAACATATTTGCAAGCAGGCAGACATTTCCAAAGAAAGCAATGAGGTTTTTTTCTCACAACAGGGTGGTTGTATTTGACAAATGTGCTTCCAAACAAGTCTATCACTTCCCGGGCTTTGTAACCCATAATTAGAACATTCAGGTGTGATAGCCACACCGGTAATTCCCAGGATGGTGCATCATAGGGAGTTCAGTGGGGGCTCTGAGTATACATATATGCTGTGGCAAGTTCTCCTTATTTACTAAGTTGTGGCAGTGACAGCATCGTTTTTCATTGTCCTGTTATTTATTGTCAAAACATTACTAAGCATAAAGTCACTTGGTAATTATGTAGCAGAAGAGCTCAGAAAAATGCATTCCATGAATACAAATTAGAATTCTCATATAAATCGTTGTCAACAGTAAGTGGCACTGGGCACTGATATATTCATCTTACTGCATTCTAAGTGTGGGATTGATTGTTAGTGTCTAGACATCACTTACTTAATGGTGACATCCTTCTGTATTGTGAGTCATTTACATTGTTTTAACAAAATGCTCAGCATGTTCAAAAGTGTACCAAAAGATAGGTGGTCCAGTAACATCTACCACACAACACAGAATTATTTATCCCACTTCCTATAAGTATTATGGGAAGACAAAATAACAAAGTGTTATTTAAGGACACATGGTTTAAGATTGAAGGTGGAATAAAGCACATGAAAGCACAATCTGGACATGGTACATAATGGGTAAATTAATGGTTCAGACTATAAATACTGCTTGCATGTTGAAGAGGTAAATATTAACAATTAAATAGGGCAGTGTCTCACAGAGAGGCAGTCTTGAAATGAACTTCAATTTACATGAAGAAGGAGGTGCCATCATGCAAGATATTCCTGAATATGACTGTGGCATTGCCATGGAATGTTCACATTTGTGGTAATTTGTAGTTGTGTAGGAATCTAGCAACAGTGTAAAAATCTAGAGAGAAATCAGCGGACATCACCAAAGCTGGGCAACTTTGGTGTTTTGAAGGAGAACAAAACAGAGCTGTTTCTTTGTTAATGCCAAGGGTTGCAGGGGACGATCATGGTTCTCCCGGCACACTCTCCTCTTGATTCTTCTGGGCTCATGTGTTCAGAGATTGTCCACAGAAAGTGCTGCATACTTTTCCTGTTTTACTCCCTTCTATTAGTCTTGCTTTCTAGTACATCGTGTTTACCTTGCATTGCTTCATCTTTTCCAGTCTTACCTTGCCCCATCTCTCTCTCTCTCTTTTTCTTTCACACACACATGTAAACACACACTCACACTTCTTTGTTTCTCATACTGGGTCAGCAACTTCATGATGGTAAATATTTTTGATTGGTTTGATTTTGTGTCTGCCCACAACCTAGAAGATCATCCAGGACATACTCAGTTTTCTAAAAGAGTTGCTTTAATGAAAGAATACAGCATAAAATTATGACTCTACATTTTAAAGTTTGGTAGGTTTAAAAGATGCCATATGCAAAAGAATGATGATATATGTATTGACGAAACTTTGATTCATGTGCTATGCATATCAGATAACTGGAACTCTTCACCTTCTAACCACTTGGGAGTCTGAACTCTCCTAAACACTGGGTACATGTGTCACTTCCTGAGCACTGTCAGCCACTTTCAATAGAGGAGGGGCTCTGCCTGCTGGGCACAGATAAGGACTCCCAGCATATTCAAGGCTTCCAGGAAAGTCAGGAGAAAATTGGCAGGTGGTATGTAGCTGACAGAAGATCTTTGGTCTTCTAATTATCATGTTCACATGCTCCTTTCTCATCAAAATGAAGAGAAAACACTACAGTTCTCTATCTGCTGCCCATATTGTAAAAAGAAAGTGTATTTTTGTGTTTTTGAATAGTTCTGGTACACAAAATCACAGTCTGTAAGGGTTAAAGCTGCTGAAAGCCCATCTGTGAAAAGCTACAATTACTAAGATTTACTGACAGCAATTGGGACAATGGAGAATGATTTTCTTAAGGCTGATTTAAACTATGTTTGGAATGGACATTTGTAGTAGTAAATAGTTTGTTGCCGCTGTAGAGAATTTAAGAAGTCTTTTTCCTCATCTTAGAGCTACCCAAGCGCATACTGAAGCTCACCTGGTACCGGAAGAAAGTAAATGTGGGGAAAATATATCTTATGCAAAAGCATTCATTTCTCTTTTTTTGAGCTAATGTACCATGCCACCACTTCATTACATAATGAGTCAAACATGGGTGCGTAATTAGGCAGCACCTTATGACAGCATGAGCTATTAATCAAACAATAATTTAAAGGGTTGTCACGGAAAGAAGGTTCAGGTTTATTCTTGGATTTTGAAAAAAGTAGCACAATCTTCTAGGTGATGAAGTTCTGAAAAAAGAAACATCAAACTTTACACATCAGAATCCTTTTCTTTTTAATGGAACTGAAATGCCTGTTTTTTCTCAGAGGTTGTTATTTCTCTTTGGATTTACCTTCAAGATTTTCTTTTGGACCTCTCATCACTGAAAGTATTATAGTCTACTGAAAAGAAGCATTAATGAAGTTAGGAACTTTAAGATTTTAGTTTATACTTCATGTCTTTCTCTTTCCTGTCATAAACTACATAACGATGAAATATATTGAGGACACTTTTAAGTGTATTAAAATAATAGTCTGTAGATTAAAAAAAATTAAACAACTAGGTAATTCAGTTAATAAATAAAAGAAATGGCTGATTTCACTTTAAAATTTATTGCTTTAAAATTTATTGGAATTACTAAAATACTGTTGCTTTGACATTTTTCCTTAGCCATTTACTCTAAAATTTTTACTCATTATGTCAGTGTAGATAGTTGCAATATATAATTCATTCATACCAACAAAAGCTAGTCTTGGCAACTTTTCACCCAGTTCTCTGCCTTGTTTTTAAGAGTGGAACATTAATTTTCAGTGGAGTTTGGGGGCCTCTTTGGGTTTGAAAAAGGTCCAGCTCGTCCGCTTGATGTGACCACTGAGATATCTGGCTTCTACTCCTTCAGCTCATGAGACTGTGCCTATCAAAACTGCAACCCTATTCACAACAGAACACACATGATTTCTTCTTGCAGTACAACTGTATTCCTCTAGGATGGTTAACGATCAATAGTCATATCTAGAAAGAATTTGCCATTTTTCACAAAGAAGACAGTTAAGTGGAGACTTGGGAACACTAAATAGAGAAAAATAAGTTTTATCTCTGTAGGTGATGAGGTTGGTAGGCAGTTCAGCAAATGAAACAGGAAAAGCTGAATCAAAGGCCCACGAGGTAGGTAAATGTCTTTGCAGTGCTTTAGAGCAACAAGAGAATAGCTATGTGCTTTCATTAGAGAACACCAAAAGCAGACCTGAAATTGAGGTCTGGTAGCTGATCATTACATGAAATGATAAAAATAACCATTAGGATACTTTTGAATATAAGAAGATTTATAAAAAACACTTTTGAAGGAGTAATATTAATTTCTAGATTGGTATGGATGTTAGCCAATTAGTTAGGACTATTCATATTAAATTGAAATTATACTAAGTGAAAAATTAAAACAGTATCATGCCTGAATTACAGGTGAGGATAAAGGAAAACAATTATGACATGCAGATGAGTGCAATTAAAAATTTCTAGGTTATTAGCTTTATATAACATTAATAACTTGACATAGCGTCTTTCTAGACAGCCTCAGGAACACCAGGTATAGCAGGCCATGACTTTTGCAGTACATTTTGCTATTAAATATGCTTTCGTGTTCCTTTAATGTTCATGTGTTGAGAAGCTGGTGTCCAGTGTGGCAGTATGGGAAGATTGTATGGACCTTTAAAAGACCCTTAGATTATAGGGGTTGTTCCCGCAGAAGCGACTCTGGGAGGCCAGTCTCACTGTGGTTCTGGTTGCAGATGTGCCCTTGCTCTTGCATGCATTCTTATCACAATGTCCTGCCACCACCGCTCTCACTAGAAGCCACACCAGTGGGGCCTGACCCATTGTGTACTTTGAACCCCCAAAACCCTGAGGTAGGTGAACCTCTTTTTCTTTATAATTATCCTGTGTCAAGTATTTCAATACAGTGATACAAAGCTAATACAAAGCTGTAGAAATCAGTTTACTTAATGAAAATGCCACAAAACACATGTATCGAAACATTCTATATTGCTGCAAATAGACATTTAGGATTACTGAATAATTTGTCTTTGAAACAATAGAAGAAACTAGAAGTAGTTTCCAAAAGGGAAAACTTAAGAGAAAAAGGGAAGAAACTATTTCATTAAAGTTTTATATCTTTTGAAATTTAGTTATGGGCATGTAGATGTAGTGTACATGTGGTTCATATAGTTCATATGTATACTTTATATAGTGCAAATTTAAATTCATGTATTAAAATTATATATTTAAATATATGATTATTCATTGTCTTCTTGATATTTAGTGCTACCTCCTATCTCAGACTTGGAGCTTTGGAGTTGCTTGCTTTGCTTCTATACATAAATCTTAACACCTAATACCAAAGTGAAATAATAAACATTTAAAAACCCATTCTCTTGACCACCACCCTATTTTAATGCTACCTTATTTTTTCTTTTCTTAATAAATAAGAAATCTTAGAAAATTTGACTTTTATTTGTGGAATAACTCATGAGAAATAGTGACAGGGAAAACATATATGCATAAGTATTAACAAATATTCACAGGCATATGTTAAATATGAATTTTCTTTTGAGAAAAAGGAAGATTTGCCTTTCTGAAGAAATCTGAACAAGAACTGAAAGTGAAACTGAATAATTAGGTGAGAGTAGGTGAGGAAGCAATTTTATTACTCTATTGATACTCACCTTTAGAACTCTACTTAATAAACTGATGATTTCTTAGCAGTGCATTAATGAGATGAGTAGAGAATTAAGTATTCAAACTTCTAATTTTGTATTTTTACCATACAGTATATTTATCAATTTCATAGATTTGTATAAAAGAAAAAAAAGTCATTATGCTATATGCATAGGCATTTAAGATTGAGGCTGCATTATCTGTATCTTTCTCTTCCTCACTCTCCCATTTTCCTTTGTTCTCCTAGTATCCTAAAGTGAAAAGAGAAAAATTGTTTTAAGAGAACTCCTTCAAAATTTGTGAGTAAGTATACTTACTTCAAATTTCCTGGGTTAAGATTAGCCTGCACACTGCTTCATTCATTAAGTTGTCACCAGAAAGAACACAATACAAGAAGAAAAAAGCAGTCCTACAAATGAAAATTGTGGGGAAGCATATGCATAATGAGGAAGGAGAGCATTACTTACCATTTTTGTGGTTTCAGGGAAAAAAGCACTGTGATGAAGCACAATGACTTTTTGAAGAGCTTGTTATGTATGAACTGGAAAGAATGTCACAATCATTTTTCTGGGACAAAACCCAAGATGCAGGGTAATTGTTGGTTACAAATTAGTGGTAATCAACAAAAGTGTGTCTTACTTCTGAGAAACCATCTCATTTCAAACATTTCAAATCACTTGCACCACTCTTGAAATATAATCACCACAGATTTTCTTAACTGGACTTGCCACAGTGCCTCAGATCCACTTTTAGAGCCCCACTCTCAGAATTGCTGACATGCAGTTCACTCTCTGTCTTGATAGACTTGAATCAGAAACTCACAGAAAAGAGTGGCTTTAAAGAACACATAAAATAAATGTAGAATTTTCAGGGAACTAGAATTATTCATGAATTTTAAGGAAATGCATACAGGAAGGAAATTTGCTATCTTTAAATCTTTCTTTTTTGGCTACATTGAAGCCCGTTAAGAGAGGATATTGAGATTTCAGTACATCAATTCAATAGAAAAGTCTGCTGTGTAAGTATATAGAATCAAAATAAAATATTGGCTAAAATGACATTTACTTGCAATAATGTCAAAATTTCACATACTTCAGAATAAATTTGGCAAATGTGTGCAAAATGTATGTACACTGAAAACATGAAATATTGATCTGAAAGACTAAATAGTACTTCATTAAGTGAAGTATGCTACATTCATGGGTTGGAAGGTTTATCATTGTTAAAAACTGATCATTACATGATCTATAGAAACCTGTAGATTTAACACTGTTGCAGTCAAATCCTCAATAGGATTTGTTAATTAAAAAAATAGAATGTTTATTAATCTCCTGCTGCTGCTGTAGTACTTGACTACAAATTTGTAGCTTGAAAGAACATAGTCTATTATTTTATGATTACAGAGGTCAGATGTTGAAATCATCCTCTGTTTCTTTCTTATAAACACACTTAAGACTTTCTGTGGTACTCATTTGGATAATCCATGATAATCTCATTCAAGATCCTTAATTTAATCACATCTTCAAAGTGCCCTTTACTATGTAAATAACATTCTCAGGTTCCAAGAATTAGGACATAAACCTTGGGGGTCATTGTTTAGCCGATTATGAAAACTGTAGAATTTATATAGAGTGTAAGGAATCTAAAAATTTACTCTTGAAGTAAAGGAATCAGTTGGAAGATTTACGCTCCTTGGATTTAACACTATACTTTACAGATGTAGTAAGTGCTATAGCTTTTCCATGTCATAAAGTTACAGTAGCCATATAAGTGGTTTTGATAAAAGTGTAGTATCCAATAGTTAGCATTAGCTTTGAAGCTGCAGGGGAGACTGGTGTGTTATCTTTGTAAGTGTTTACATTCAAAGAATCAAAATGAATCTTCTAATTCCATTTAGGGAAAAAGTGATTCTGCTTACCCAAAGAGGTTGAAATCCCTCTTCTGATAATCTTGTCTATAAAGAATTCACAATTTCTAGTGTATTCAAGATTCACTAAAAGATTCCTGTGGCTGGATTAGGAGACACCTGGGGAGGTGATCAGATCATGGGGTGCTCTAACCATCTGGGAACTGATCCACTGATATTCACAACTACACAAGCTGTTAAGAGGAGGTTCTATCTGAAGGTGTGTCCTTGGGTTGTGTCTTTGGAGGGTACATCTTTGCCTGATGTTGTTCCCCTCGGTCTACTTCCTGATTGACTTGTGAAGCTTTGCTCTCCCACATCCATCCACCATGATGTTTCTCTCTTGGGGCTACCTGATTATGGACTGAAACCTCTGAAATTGTGAGTTACAATAAAATTCTCTTCTTTTCAGTTCTGAGTGCCAGGTAGTTTGTCTTAGCAATGGGAAAGGAGGCCAGTACAGAGAAGTAGGATTGTTGTGACTGTAACCAACCATGTGATTCTGAAGCATTTGGAACTAATTTAAGGAAGGTGTTTAGGAAGGTTTGAAGATACAAGCCAGAGAAGACCTAGAATAGTGTGAGCACAGCTTGTTGGGCAATTGTGACTGAAGCTCAGAAGACCAGAATGGTGGTGCAATGTGGACATTAAACACAAGGTTCATAAAATTTCAGTTGGGAATAAAGACTGTATTGAAAATTGGATTAAATGTCAAGCATGTTATACTCTGGCAATAACTTTTTTACACTTTGCCTGTGTTCTAAGATTTTGTTCAAGGCAGAATTTAAAGGCAGTGATTTGGTGGAAGTATCAAGGAAGTCCAATGTTCTGACTGCACCATGTGTAGTTTGGCTGATTTTAGCCATATTTATTGTAAAGTTTGAAAAACATAAATTTTGTTCAGGAAAGAATCAGGTATAAAGTTAGACAAAAGGATGTGTGGTTTCTGAAGAGATAAGTGTTATTAAAAAGAAAACCAAGTACTTTGAACTGGAGGGGGGTGGCGATAGCTTGAAGGTATCTCAGGAGTCAGCAAGACACCACCTATCACAAGTTTAAAGGTATAAAAGTATAAATTTTTTATTTGGGAAAAGGATCCTTGCACATTCTACCTGAGAAGGGATGCCTATTGATTCCCTGGGATTCTTTTCACAATCTTCAGACATCAAGGCACACAGAGTCTACTGTAGCCACGGCCCAAGTGGTCTCATCTGCTACTGAGACCTTGACATCATTCACATGATGGTCTTTTTTTTTGGGCACACGTAATGCAAAAATTGTGGGGTCATGAAGGCTTCTACTCAGATTTCAGTGGAAGTTTGGGGAGGTCAAATACTGTGTTACTTGAGGGAGGTGCCTGAAGTTGTGAGAATGAAGCTGGATGTATTGTGGAGATTCCAGGAAGTTGAAGGTGATGGTAATGTGAAATGTCTTCTGGGGAAGACTGTAGAGAGTGAACAGAGAGAGCTCTAAAAGGGATCATGTTGGCTGCTATCAGTAAGGTTGTAGGACTGGGGCCATGCAAGCCATGTAGAACTCATATGTCACCATCGTGTGCCACAGAGCTAGAGACAGAACTATCAGATTTAATATTTTCTGCTGGTTTTTACAATTGCTTTGGTTCAATTATTTCCTATGCCCTTATTCCTCCCTTTTGGAATGGAAATGTTTACGCTGCCAGGTAATCAATCAAGTTAATCAACTTGACTGGGTTTAGAGATTCTTGGAGAAGTCATTAAATCATGGGGGTGTTATACATGCTGTTAGAAGGTGGGAACCAGTTTGAGGAGGCTGTGTGCTGGGGATATGCCTCTGCAGGCTGTATCTCTCAGTGTTGTTCTTCCCTATGTTCTGCTTCCCAGTCTGCCAGGAAGTAAGTTGCTTTGCTCCATTGTGCCCTTCCACCATGATGCTTTTGCCTTAGAGCCAGTCAGCTATGCACTGACACCTCTGACACCATAAACTAAAATAAATCTTCCTTTAAGTTGCAGATATTGGGTATTTGTTCCAAGAATGGGATACCTGATTCATAAAATTTCTGAACTTACTCTATTTTAAATTTATCCATGGTAGGTATGAAATGAATCCAGAAATCTAGGCTTTAACAAACATTCCAAGAGTTTCTGATGCAGGTGGATCAGACCATAAAAATGTTGATACTCCAGAGAAAATGATTCAAGAAAAAGAAAAGCTGCAATTTACTAACAGTCACAGACTGTTTCATATGCATCTAAGTCTGGTATAATAAATAAGACGACTGTAGGTAATAAAATTGTTCTGTAAATGGAACTCCTGCTAAATGAATAGCAGTGCTATTTATAGTAATAGTAAATAGTAAAAAACAAAACAAAACAAACAACTCTCAACATAAAAGAATTAGAGCAACATCTATCATTTATTGAGCAACACATACAAGGCAGGCACTGTGCTAATCTTTCTTCTATAAAAGACAGATATTCCTTTTAGGTATATATTTCTCAGGTAGAAAAGCTAAATGTCAAAAATGTTAAGTAATTATATAAAAAGTCACATAGTTTGTGAGAGAAAATTTGGAATCTGAATTGGTCTATCACTTCATATGATAGTAACACTGAAAATATGAGCAATGCCAGTTTATTAATGAAATGAAAACACAGATTATGGTGTAAACCTTGTCTTTATTTGTAAAATAAACCAGCAGTATGCCAAGGATTATCTAATTACAGTGTAAAGACTTAAAATAAACAAAGACTCAGTTCTGTAATCAGGTAACAACACTCAGGTCTCTGATGTTTCTCCAAAGTCATTGGACAATTGTCCTTTGAGGATATTCTGGCTTTGCACACTAAAAATGTCACAAAGTGAGCTTCTTTTCTTTCCTCTCATGTATCTTCATTGGAGATTTTTTTCTGCCAGTAGCTCCACAGTCCTTAAATTACCCAGGGTCTGGTTGCTGTCTCTCTCTTTCTATAATTCTGTATTTCTGAGTTTTGAAGTCCTCTTCCTTCTTCTTTCAAAATTCCTCTCTTCTTTTATTTCACTATCACTACTTTTATTTTACCGTATATGGTTAAAAAAAAATCTCACACCAACACATTGCTGGATCCATGGCAATGCTTATGCATCATTGCCTTCATGGAACTTCTCAACCAGTTCGTCATGTTCTGTGGTTCTGTAATGCCTGTGCCATGGAATTGCCAGATCAATTACATGATTCTGTTATATTTGAATTATTTTCATGAAAGTGTAATAATTTTAAAAAGTTCATGATTTGCTAAATCTAACAGTTGTATGAAATGTTAGGTAAACTCTTTAGGCAGCTAATCACTAAAACGTCCACACATGAGTCCAGTTTTATCCATCGCTTCTGTTTTTCCTGAAGCACAACTTCAAATGACATTGATCGCTATTATCACACGTGTATTCACTACTCCTTGCCTTTGTTCAACTACTCAGTGGTTATGAATAAGCAAAAAGGTTACCCCCTTGAGGGAAATCCTTCATGTAGAAATCTCTCTTTTCTTATCTCTGTGGCCCTTGTTTTGTGCTTTTCCAACTTGTGTTTGTCCAACTTTAGTTTAAGTGGTTTTATGTTACCTACAATTGTAACTTGTCTGTTCCTCATTGGTTGTAAGTTCCTTGAAAATAGGGTTTATATCTCACTCATTTTTCTATGGCACTAATTGAAGCCTTGAGCTTCATACATAATATGCATCCAATATTTAGTGACTAAATCAATAAATTTGTAGGTGATTCCAATTCTTTGAATTCTGGAAGAAGTTAACCTTTCTCATAGGTGAAGACCTTCTAGGAAAAGAAAGAAAAGCATGGCTACTAAAGGTATATACCTAATGTGTGACTACTCTGCTTTATTGACTCTTTATGATATCTTGTCATGATCAGTATGATTATTCCCAAGAGGCAACAGTAGAATTTCTTTTATCTCTTCTTCTTGGGAATGTTATATGTTTCTAGTTTTGCTAAATCTTTTAACTATTTTTTATTTTTTTTTGGTACCAAGGATCGAACTCATGACCTCCCACTTGCCAGGCAGGTGCTTATACTGCTGAGCTCAATCCCCAGCCCCTTAACTACTTCTTATAACCTAGCAATACTTTGTTTTCATGGTGTTGGGGCTCAAACCTAGGGCCTCCCATATACTGGGCAAGTGTGGTTCAACTGTGCTACATTGCCGGGCCCCTTATCAATAATTTTCATGTGACAGATTTTTTTTTAGTAGTTAAGAAAAAGTTTGATGTGTAATGTTAGACTGGGGTGATTACAGCATGAGCATTTGGAAGCTACCTGCAATCCTAGTGAACAGTCAGATGTTGTGCTCATGGGTTTCCATTTCTACAGAGCTTGCCTTTTCTGTTTTTGCCTTGTGCATTTTTCCATATCAAATGTTGGTATTCTGTGAAAAAATCTGGCTTCAGTGATGAATTTTTTATACATTTTGCTATCAGATTGTCTTAAATTTTCTGTGACTGTCAGGCTCACTGCTTTCTAACTCCAATAGATAAATTGCAACTTTTGATTTTTTTCTAATTTGACACAAATAATAAGTTGAAAGACAGCCCGGTGGACAGGCTTGACACAGCATCCCTCCTTACTCAAGGGTTTTTTTTCTCTGATTTGTTGTCTAGTTTTCAAGAATATTGATGAAAGTGTGTGTTGTTATAAAAGCCATGCCTAGGAGTTTTCCTAGCCTCATCGGTATGTAAATCATCCAGTAGAGTACAAAAGTCCCACCAGCAAAATAGTCAGAATGACATTCCCATCACTGCATATGGATGAAGCTGTGGCCCATAAATTCCTTCTCCAAACTGGCTCTTTTGATGCATTATTTATGGACTCCAAAAATGCTGGTTGACTCCTGGAATAATTCCTTGGCACAATTTTCTTCCTACTGGTGGGTGGGTGAGCTATAACCTGATCATCAGGTAGAAAACATTTTTCCTTTCCTTGACCACAAAACTGTTACTTTAGCAACAATTGCATTTCAATTAGGTCAAGTGACTTTTACTTGCCTTGGCTGGCTTTTGTATCTAGAAAAAGTATTTAATATGCGGCTCCATAGCCCATAAGAATTAAAATTGGAGTTGACGATTTTTAAGCTGTATCACATTATCTAGATGTTGAAATAAATGTTCTAAGTTTTATTTCATTCAGGTTCTTTCTTCCTTGAGTCTTTTTTTTTTTCTCAACTCAGAGCTATTGAAAGCATCCACAGAGACAGCAAAACTAGTTAAGCAAATGTAATGTAAAATACAGACTTTTTTTCAGGGAGTCACAAGAGGGAAAAGAGCTTTCTGCAATATTGACATGGAATGCATAAAATACATGAAGTTAGTGAAATACAGTTTTTAGGGCAGGAAGGATGTAAAATACTCAATATTCACTGGGGAGTGAGTACTTTCTTTTTCATATAAGAATCTGAAAATTCCCTTAAAACAACTATACATACTTAAAATAAGCACAGGGACTGAAAGAGTAGCTCCAGCTAGAGAAATGATTAATTACTGTATAAGGAACAGAGATGTGGAGAGGAGAAGCAACAGAGGAGTGGGGAGAAAAATTATCTTCTGGTCTCTATATTCTGTCCATTCTTACCTGCTATCACGAATTATATCTGAATGTTGCTTGTGAATTGTCCAACATTAGAGGATTTTTTTAAAAAAAGATGTTTAAATACTCTTTACTTTTTCTTTATCAGATGTCACTGCTGAAATCCAACTCTGAAATATGTTCTTCAAAGGTGATGTCTTCCTACATTTCCAGTTATTTCTTGTGGTCTTTTACTTCTTTTTAGCAAATACGTTTGTTGGAAGGATTGAGTTTGGTCCAAAGATTATCCTTGTGCTCTGCAGTTGATGTATCTTGATGGCTATGTAGGAATGTGTGGGAACACCCTGTGTTCCTGGTTGAGTTGAATGGGGGGAAACCAGGTAGGCAGGATGGGCACAGGTCAGAAGTCAGCAGAGAATTATTAACAAAGATAGCAACTTGTAACTTACTAAAAAGCTCTATTAGAAATAGACGATGTTTATGATTAATCTATTTTCCTGTGCTATTGATATTTCATATTGTGATAAGATTTTATAATCTTTAGCTAATTTTAGGACAAGTAATAAATAAATCACTTCTTCAATATATGGTAAATTATTAAATAAATAATATAGAAATGCACCCAGCACTATGTTCTCCATAAATATTGACCCAATCCGGATACTAAGCAGTGAACTTCATGAGAGCTACTGATTAAATGAGAACTTAGATGTGTTATGGAGAGTATGGAGAAGAACTCAGAGTAAAATTTGATCCATTCAAAACATTGAAGGATAATATAAACATGGAATTAAAGTTTTATTTTCTAACATACCACTTTTTATAAAATCACTCATATTTTAGGTATATTTTACTACTCATTTTATATATATTTGTACTTTAAAGAGGGAAAAACAAAACAAAACGAAAAATACAAGAAAAATAAGAAACAAAAGAAACAAATAAACAACAATAAAAAAACTCCAAAACAATAAAAATATAGGCTTTCAAAACAAGGTTGTAGGAACTTAACAAAGGTTATTTTGCATAATCTTCAAAAGAGTTATCAGATTACCAGATATAGACATGCAAAATTGATCTAATCCTATAAGTGTTAAATGTTTTGTTCCAAGAACTATTAGAATTAGTAGTACAATCACCTTAGCTATCTTAAGTATATATACAGATTTGTATCTCTTTTTCCTTTTCCCTTCCTTCTCTTCTCTTTTTCCTTATCTGACTTATTTTTCTCTTTTGAGTATTTTCTTACCTTTTCACAATATTTTTTGAAGACTTTGGATCTTATTTACTCTTTCAGTGTCTTATATTAGGGAAATAATATAGTATTTACACATGTGAATTTAATTTATTTCACTTATGAGTATGGTCTCAGGTTGCATCCATTTACCTATAAAAGCCTTAATGTGATCCTTCCTTACAGCTAAGTAGTACTCCATTGTATAAAAATACCACATCTTCTTTATTCATATTCCTCAGTTGATGGGCATTTGGGTTGTTTCCAAGATTCGGCTATTACAGATTGTGCTGTTATAAACATGGATGTATATATGTAACTGTGGCATGATGTTTTCAATTCTTCTGGGAATATGCCCAGATGCAAGATTGCTGGGTCAAAGGGGACCTCCCATCCCAGCTTTTTAAGGAACCTCCAGACTGATTTCCACAGATGTCACACCAGTCTACATTCCCACCAACAGTGCAAAAGACTTCCTTTTATTCCACAGCCTCCTCAGCGTTTGTTATTGGTTGCTTTCTTGATCTGGGCCATTCTCTCTGGAGTGAGATGGAATCTCAGTGTTTTAATTTGCATTTCTCTAATGACCAATGATGTTGAACATTTTTTCATGTATTTATTTGCCATTTGTATTTCTTCATCTGAGAAGTATATATTCATCTCAGATGCCTCTTTTTGGAATGGGTCTTCGAATTTCAGGGGTCTGATTTTTTTAAAAAAATTCTTTATATGTGCATTTTATACTTTGAAATGATAACCATAGTTAATACTTTTGCATTCTCTAAATAATATGCATGTGTTTCCCCCTGCATTGCTAGTTACATTTTCATTTTAATTGCCCACATTCCTGAATTGGAGTTGACCATTCTATGATGCACAGCTGAAAACCTGGATGCTGTTTCCACAGATCAAATTCATTCCTGGATTGCTGCTATGCTCCGCTTCCAGAGAATGAGAACTTGTTCCCTGAAGATCATCTTTTTCTCAAATACATGTTCATTGGTGAGAACTGTCATCACAAAATCCTTCCTAAAATTCCCCACCACTCTTATTTAGAAAAGAAACTTATTTCAAGATGACTATGCAGGTCTTACTGAATTAATTTTCAGTAGTCTAAGACAAACTCAAATTTTACTTTTTTATATGTTTTTATTTTAAAGGAAATACAAATAAAATAAATTGGAAAATGAAAAAGGAAAATAGTGCAAGACATCATATACCTGTTATGTAGAAAGAAGTGATCTTTACATTACCTTTGAAGTATACTATACACAATATCACAATATGCACATTTTTTTGTTTGCTTTGTTCTTTTTTTTTTGCGGTACTGAGGATTAAACTCAGTGTCTTCATTCTAAGCTACATCTGCAGTACTTTTTTTACTTTTAATTTTGAGACAGGGTCTCTCTAAGTTGCTAAGTTGTCCAGTTTAGGTTCAAACTTGAAGTCCTTCTGCCTCAAGTCTCTGAAAGTGCATGGATTACAGATGTGACCCACAATGCCTGGCTGGTAAGCATGATATATTTTGACTGAAAACATTGAGAATTTACCTATCTTAATAGTGATCTTGCAAAGGAAACATTTAAAGAGTTACTAAATTTACAGCAATCTATTTCATCACTCGTATTTAATTATAAAACTTGTTTTTGTTATTTTAAAACTTACATAGTGTATATTATTATATAGTATTATTTTTACTGATTGCTTCCTTAAAATAGTTTTTAAGTATGAAAGTTATTAATCAGCTCTCTGAGAGACACAGTCCAGATGCTGGACTATAGCATCGTGGGGAAGACAAAAAGGAAGGAAGTGTTTCCCCTGGACCCAGAAAGAACTAAACTGAAAATTGAAGCCCACAGAAAGAGTAAAAAGAAAAACTTAAAGAATAAGGCAGTAGCTGGTGGTTCGTTCACCTGGAGCCAGACCCACTGTGCAAGAGGAGCTGTTGGAACCTGGGGACGCATGGTCACGGTGATGGTGGTGGCTGACAACCCCAGAGAGATGTGAGAGTGGGGATGTGCAGAGAGATGTGGCAATGGAGGAGAGTGACAGACTGCACTGGCTGGCGGTGAGTGCAGAGGACCTAGTCCTCCTGCGGAAGAGGGCGATTGGCCGGGAGCCATTTTGGAGTCAGTTAGATAAGCCTGAAACCCAGATCTGCTACTGGCTTCCTCTAGCAACTCTTAGCTGGGTGCAGGACGCGGAAATTGCTTGAACTGAACCCTGCCCCTGCACACAGTCCAGTGGCCATATGGTGGTTCTCCACCAGTAATGGGCTCAGTTTGGAGGCAGAGACCAGCCCTGCCCCTATGTGTACCCCAGGGGCCATCAGGGAGCTAGTGCAGCCTGAGAAAAGCAGCACACAGCCTGCACCAGTGCACCCAGTGGCCACTATCAAATACCCTTAGCCAGCACTGGCTAGAAGAACCAAACAGCCTCACTTCAGAGAAATTGTAGCCATTGTGGGAAGTGCCTGACACCCCACTATCCACTTGTCTGGAAGAACTCAGGAATATGTCAACATGAAGAAACAAAAGGCAGACTCTGGTTTCCAACCCAAGCAGAGCAAATCCAGCAAATGCAAACACAGAAAAGATCCGGAGTTGCACACCTGAAATTTCTGAAGTGCTGGCAACTGAAGTAAAGAGACAACTTCATGAGGCCATAATGAACTATAACAAAATTGTTCTCACATACTATGCAGAATAACTAAGCTGCTTGTTTAAGTTACTATTTCTCTGTTTCCAGGAGTCTGGAGAGATCATCATTCTCGTTAAAGGCATTTGTCAAATATGGTTCTCAGTACTAACCCAACTTGCTAACTGCCATTTCTTCACTCCAGGCACCTGACATGACAAGTGGAAATGTTTTTCAAAGTTGTTTACAAGGTAATTATTTTTTATTTGCTCTAAAATAACTGTTTTAAGGATATTTACAGAAAAATTAGATTGTGTAAAATGAATTATAATGTAATGATTTCAAACTGATTTCCTTTATTCTCATCTTACTCAATAAGTTATAGCATCCAAATAACTAAAGGAGATAAAAAATTAAATGGCTTCAAGTTCT
This sequence comes from Dolichotis patagonum, assembly GCA_004027295.1. Taxonomy (NCBI): domain Eukaryota; kingdom Metazoa; phylum Chordata; class Mammalia; order Rodentia; family Caviidae; genus Dolichotis; species Dolichotis patagonum. The sequence goes on from PVJX010007675.1 coordinate 61,408, forward strand.
CTTTTAATCATGGGTGAGAAAAAGAATCTGAAGAAGAGGGGTTTAGCAAAGGAAAACACCAAATGTAGCTGAATATTTCAGATCCTAAGTTATGTATTTCTCTTACTCTCACATTCCTTTATTATTTATAAATGTAGATTTTATCAGTGCATTTGCCTTGGTTCTCCGGTTTTTTTTTTTTTTTTTTGGTTCTCCAGTTTTTTAGTTTTTCAAATTTGTAACATGTGTATTGTTGTTTCCTTTATACTCTCAGACACTCAGCTGTGATAACTTTTTTTCTCTTTCATGTCTTTGCAGATATACAGACCACGGTGCTCTGTTTGGTGGATGTTGACTGAATAAGAGCTTCTCAAAGCAATCATGAGGGCAATTCATTCTTCAGTTATGTTAGGCAGCTGTTAAATAGTAGACTTAGAAGGTTTTTGCTGTTGTTTTATGAAGAGGTAATGTTAAATTGTGAAATCATTAAAGTATCTTTTACTAAACATTTATCTCCCTTACTGGAAAAATATTTTTCTGATTATTGAATTCTCTAAATATTTGAAGGAAAGCACAGATCAATGTACCATTTTCAGTAAGAATTATTTTTGAATGACTGATTTTGCACAACTGAAGGATGAATTTTCATCCAACCTGGTTTTTCTTTTGCTTCGAGAGCTAATGGTAGCGCTATCGGCAGTACTTAATATAATGTAGCAGCTGTTCTATGCAACTTCTTACTGTGATTACTGTCACAAGATAAAGTCAGACTATCAAGTTGAGAAAAATTCCATAATTTGAGTCAATCCAAAGGGAGCTAATAATGGGACCCGTAGAGGAAGAACAGGGACAACACTGAACAGAAAAGGTGAAGTTGTAGGCTGGGAATATTCTAATGACAATCTCATGTAGATCCATATCAGCACTTTTTAAAAAGTTCAGTGCAGTCATTTTTCTTTGGCATGGTAATTTTTTTGGCCCCCTTCTTCACTGACAATTATTTAACAGCTTTTTGAATAAAAGCTAAATGAAATGGCACAAAGCCAGTTTCATTAATGGAAGAACCCCCCCTCCCCATCTGATTGTCTGAATCCGTCAGCCCCTTGTGTTTTTCTCTTGTGTCCCTGCTGGTGTATGAGGAACAACAATGATGCTCAGTTAAGCTTTTCTAAGCTATTAATCTATAGATCTACAAAACAAGATGTCCCAACTTTGCCATTCAGTATATTAAGTGCATAATTTCAAATACATACATATATTATGAGCAAAGGGAAGGTTCTTATGTAAAAATATTGCTGCATATTTACCCCTCATAATTTACAGTCATGGGTTTGTCTGCACAAACCAGTCTTAGTTTGATTACAGGGGAAAGCCCACAGTGTTCACCAAGAAATTGGAGCAATGTGTCTGTCCATCAAATAATCCTTGAATAAAAGGAAAGGTTTCTCTTATTATGTTATCACAAAAAATACACAATATTTAATTTTCTGAATTCTGATTTTGGATATAATTTTCTGAATTGTAGATTTTGCATATAATACTAGTTATGTTCAGTTAAGGACAGGTCCCTAATGAATGGTTTATAATAACTCACTCCTTACCCAAGTGAAAGTGAGATGTGACATATTACTACAATCCCACCATGAAGCTTTATAAATTCAGAATAAAGGTTGAAGGAATTAATTACCAGACTTAAGGTGCAATTTCTCCAATATTTCACTTATTTTTGTCTTTCTGGAAGGTAGGTATTTGGGGGAACAAGCAGAGGAAACAGAATCGTTCTGTAATCCAGTATTTGCTTAACTTCTCTAACTGGCCTTCATCCATTCTTACCCTAGATTTTTACTTGTCTAGAACTTGCTTGGTTCTGCCAAAATATGAAAAGACCCAATTACCAGTGATTTTTCCCTGGCTCTGTTCTCTCTTGTGCCATCTTTATTGAACCTGTTTTCCTTACTCTTGTTCTTCTTATCTTTATTAATTAAATCCGTATGCTGTTAAATACAATTAGGGAACCATTTGAGTTCCTTTCTCCATTTTCTCACTTCCATAAGCTCCTTTGCAACAATGATCATTGTGGTCCTAGAGAGCTAAGAGAGATTCTCTCTATCACTTGCCTATTCTGCTTGAGGTTGGGGTGGATTAGATCATTCCTGGAGAAGAGCAAGGTGACCATTCAATGGTGAGATAGCTAGGAAAAGACAGTTGTTTCATAACCAATGTTCTTGACTCTGTTCATTTGTTGACAATAGAGGTGGGCTAAAATTTATAAATTAAGGCAGATAATTTCTGAGGAATTTTGGGGAAGCTTGGATCCAGGATTTTGACTTTACAAAACAGCTTTTGTCAGTTATTGGGTCATAACAGAATCTAGGGATAAGGTGAGATGGAGCAGATGAGCAGCTAGTATTGGTTATCTTTTTATTTTTAATTCTAGAAATAATGATAATAACTTTGATCATTATGTAAATCTATGACCTGAGAATTTAATTGTAAGCATACTCCAGAAAAAACTACATATTTGCTCAAGGAAATATGCTCATAGGACTCTTGTATGCACAACAGGGTGGTTTTAGTTTCATTGTGCTTTTCTTGTCTTAGACAAGGCCTAATGCTGAAAACCACAGAGGTTAAATAGTCCTCATTAGAGGCACTGAGAATCATTAAAGTAGTTAGATCCAGCCACCTTTATACCACGGAGAGGTGCCTATTTACATAACCTGCCCATCCTTCTTACCATAATCCAAGTTGTTGAAAATGTTCTGAGAGGTGATGGAAACTATAAATATTTCAGAGAGTTCACAATGTGTGAGGAAAAGCTATCTATTGTTCCTTATGTATGACAGGGTGCAGATTTGGGTGCCCAACAGTAAGGGAGATGAAGGCACCATTTCACTGCTGGATGTTACGTTTTTAGTGCATCATAACGTGAAGACTCACAAAGATGTCTAGAGGTCAGGCAGAGAAGATTTATGGATAGATCACCTCCATGTGCTTGGAGTAAGACTTCGGATGTAAACGAAAGCAATGATAATGGTCTTATCTAATGATACACAGTACGTCTGGTTAGAGGAAGGCTGTATAACACAACTAGCTGAATGTAAGTGGAACTATAGGTTGGACTTTGCAAGGGACCACTGTACCCAAAGAAGCCAAACTGTACCCACCAGGTAATACAACAATGTGATATTTTCCTTCCAGTTTGTGGAATTCAAGTGCTTCCTTTTCATAGACCAGAATAATCATGTGGTCACACTCATCTTGAAGAGAGCAGGTTTCTTCTTCCATGCACCCAATGGAAAATTGTTTATTAATTAATGTTGGAAATGTCTAAAATGTCTTCCCCATTAACTGCACAGATAGAACTTCGGGATGAGGCTAGACTATGGATTTGGTAAGTGACGTCATTCAGGGACATTCTGCTTTCTCTTTCTAGTTATGATACAAGAAGGCAGAAAGGTGAGGCAGATGAAGGTATGTAACGACATCCCTGACAATTTTACTATAAGTTGAACTTGCTTGACTAACTTGTTCTGTCTACAGTAAACTCTGGAAAAACTTAAGTATCTACCAGTGAAGAAATGGATTAATAAAATGTATTATAGTAGTAATATAGCAAAAAATTTTGATACATAGAAAAATAGATAGAATTCAGTTATGTTATTGAAAGAAAAGGAAATTATTAAATTACAGTAAGTTCAGTATGTAATTATTTATTGAAAATTACTACATATGCTCTTCATGACTATATAGATAATAATGTGTACATATGGATGTGTGCATTTAAGTGAAAAGATGAACCACAAGTACATACCACATTTATGAGATGGCTTAAATTTTGGGGAAAAAGAGAAGAAGAAGGGAGATGTGGGTAAGAAGGTACAAAATAAGGTTGCAACTTTGTTGTAATGTTTATGTGTTAATCTCTCCCCCAAAATCCATATAAGTAAGGCAAAAAGTTTATGATTTTGAATTTATTATGGTAGAAATATATAGTTTTATTATAATTATTCTTTGTACTTTTGATTCATCAAAAATTATGTAAATCACAATAATTTAAAGAGAATAATACACAGGAAGTATAGTCCCAACTTACAACACTTAGTATTGACTTGAGGAGGCAGATCACATATGTGTTCATTTGTTCATGTAGAAAATGCCACCAAAATTAATATTTATGGGCTGTTCTTTGTATACTGTGTGTCAGGTCATCTGATATTTCCTAATTAGTTCATATCTTGATTTGAACAGGTTTTGCCTAATTTTAAAAGATGATATTGCATACATTTGATGTTCCTACTTTGCAGGTGAATAGTACTCAGAGGCTGATTTAGAAAAATTCAATTCTGATTCTAATGTTTCCTAGTTGTGTGACTTTAGAAAATTCTTAAAAATCTTAGTAAGCCTCAGTTTCCTTACAATCTGTCTTACCTTCTAGGGATATTACCCATGAGGAAATGTTTTAAAACTTGAGGAACACTATAATATATTGACTTTCGCATTTTAGTTTTATTATTAATAAAAGATTGTTAGAGAAAGTGTTAATGAACTAGGGAGAAAGGAAAATGAATTTTCTCTTCCAATATAGAAAATGCTTACTTAAAAGTCAAGGCCAAGCCAAACAGTAACTTTTGTTTATATTTTTTTTCTCTTGGTCTCTGAAGCTCAAGCTATGAGAACTGTAAGTTAGACATTAACGCAGACCAAATGCTTAGTCGATGAAAATGGCTATCAATTTATTATCATAAATAGATTTTTACATATTATAGGAGTCAATAATTGATGGGAAAAATGTCAAAACTAGAACCTATCCAAGATTTTTGTTAAGTAAAATGTATTAGATAATATACAAATAAAATACTGCCCTCTAGAAATACCTTAAAAAAGAACAATTTAATCTTTCAAAAACATATTGAACTATAGTTCTGAAATGTAGCTTTTAGTTTTATAATGTATGCCACATTATTTCCACATGAGAATCAATCAATCTCAATATTTTGCAAAGCAGTTTTAATACAAAAGACGTGGAGAAAGAGAAGTCAGTCTTATCTTTTAGTTCCTAACAAAAATGTATAAACATTTCTTTCTTTAAAAGGAGGTATTAATTCTTTAATACTCATAAGCCTCATCATGTAGTTGTTAAAAGGACCCTTATAGCAACATACACGTATCTTATTTTTATGGCTGCAATCAACAAACAACTAGTGATTACGGTAGTATTGTGCTATGATTTTTGAAAATTGCATATTTAGAAAAGCTTTCACAATGGTAAACCTGTTAGATCATTGAATGCATTATGGAACTCTTGTCTTTGTTTCTGGCTCAGCAAGCTTCAAATGTCAATTTGCCTTCCCACAACTTTGTAAACTCTGCAAATAAGTGGTTGTAACACCTTCTGTCTGAAAGACTTGCATTGCTGAGATACCAGACTTCTGAGAGATGATTGTCTTCTTATTACTTTCTCATTTTTTTTGATGAATTTGAGACTCCATAGTCATTGATAGCTAAGAAAATCATTATGAATACTCTTGCTTTCTTATTGATATCCAACTGGAGGGAGATTTATATGTGACTAACACTCTGAAAAAGAAATTAAACTCCACTAAATGATTGAAACTCAAAAATTAAAATACCGAGGAGAATAGAATGAATATGGTTAATGTAAGGGACAGGAAGAGTGTGTCAGAAAAATCAGCCTAGTCAAGAGGAGTTTATCCAAGTCAATGCTGTTTAATTTAAATGAAGGTCATACTGAAATGAAGCTTGCCAAGTTTAGATTGCAAATACATGTTTTTGCAGGGTGCATCTGTTTTTAATCTTAGAAATTTGAGGCTATATTTAAAAATAAGAAAGATAATTTTTTGTTAATTTCATAAGAATTTCTTTGCCTACTGTGCACACACTGTCCAGTTTATATTGATTCTTTAAGAGACTGAATGAATGGAACCAGCAGAAACTATATTCATTTACCTGATGCAAGTAATACATCACCATTTTTTTTTTTTGCAGAAAACTGAGCCATGGGTTTCAATCTGGAAATTTGGACTATATCCTATCTATCTATCTATCTATCTATCTATCATATATTATGTATCACCTGTCTTTTGTCATTTGTTTCTGAAAACCTTTTCCAATATTCTTCAATGATGTATGAGCATCTGTGCATGTGCAGTGTACTATGACAGTGTACATGGGTAATGTACAAGGGCAGTGTACCACGGTTGCCACATGGAGCAAAAATTGCATTGGTAGGTAAATTAGAACAACTGAGTTTACTGCAGACACCATCAAGCTTGATTTTTCATAAAGCATTGGTTACAATCAGTAGTTTTGTGTGGGTTTAATGCTATTGGGGTTATATAGAGTTGAAAGATCACAGAAGATTTTTGAGTCAAAAGTTCCCAAAAAACTTAAGATATTTCATTGATGAGGTAGGAGATTGCAACTATTTGTTTTATATTCATAGTTCATGGATTTTCAAAGTTCAGGAAAAAGTGATCATGAATATAAAATAGTTTTATAGTAAGAAAAAAATTAAATTATGCAATGTATTCAAATTATTTAAAAATTCTCTGTAATGGTGAAATAGTAATTTCACTTCTTAGAATATATCTGAAGCAAATCAGTCACCATATGGAAGAAATTATATTGATAAAGAATTGCATTTGACATTCAAAATATATAATTGTAAATAATGTAAACATTTTAAATGTAAACATTTAAAGATGATTAGGAGAATTATGTCTACCAAATAGATATCATACCACTTAAAAATTATGATTACAGGATCATATATCTACAAGGGAAAATATTTCATTTTTAATGTTAAATAAATTTACAGTGCATAAGTAAAGTAAAATGCCTCTACGAACAAAGTGAAGTATGCCAAAATGTTAACCATATTATTTCAGCATGAGTAAAATTTTTACCACTTATTTTTTATTTATTTCTCTGTATAACTTTTATAACAGCATTCAGTTTTATTAACAAGATGCACAAGCATTCAGGTTTTCAGATCCTTATAACTGGCTGTTTTCTCAACAAGATAGAGAATGATTAATATATATCAGATTTTTAGGCACAAAACTATCAAAACATTTACCAAAAATTGATGTATTATTTATATCATTCACAGTGAAGGTTTTGGCAAGTTCTCACTTGGGGCTTTCTTTTCTTTTTGAGTTGATATGGCTTATTTAACATAATTACTTATTCTTAGGGATACTGCTCAGTCCATTAATCTAATAGTGCTGGTTTTCCATCCTGCTTTTTTTAAATGAAAGAGCTCTCACAGAGTCATAAGAAGTACAAGCACGTGTGACTTTGTACCTTCCCAGGGAAACTCAGGCAGAATAATTTAATGAGTTGAAAAGCATTTGTTAGTTAAGTAAGTCAGTAGACAGAGCTGCCCAGACTAGAGGTGCTGCTATTACTTGTTCTTGCCGCTTTATGCAGTCATTCAAAAATGACTAGGAGTGTCAGACACTGCATCAGCAGAGCACTGGCTTTTGAGTTGTATGGATGTAGCCAATGGCTGTCAATATGGCATATGATGTGCTGTGCAGATTAAAATAAGGAACCAGTCCTTATGCTATTTTTATGACTTTATAAAGCTCAGGAATGTCACTCCAGCTGTGGCATCCTTCCCTGAAATTGTCATGGCCTTTTCTTGTGGTCTGGGTAGAATGCAAGGATTCTAAGTAATGCCTACTTCTGGAATCATTCTATCCTTTGCAAATCCACACAATGACAGAAAGATTAGTGGAATAGTTGATGGTACTTTAAAAATCAATATTTATTTGTATTGGGATTTGGTGAGGTTATTTTTCCCTAGAACTTCTTAAGATTGTGGTTACCTACCATCTTAATACAAACACTTGAAACTTCAGTTTCCTCTGGTCTTTGACATAAACACCTGCATTTATAGTCACAGTTAATTTGGTTTATGATTTCAGTAACACCTGAAAAACAGAAGTCTTAATGGCTATTGAAAAAAAAGTAAGTTTCTATTTTCCCCTCTTGTTCATTCCCAGTGAAAAGCTGGGCTGATTATATTCTTATTACTCATACATGCTTAAATGGTAAAATATTAGTATAAAGTCTGGAACCAAAAAATAGTACATGACATTATAATCTATAGTCAGTGGGTCAGATCGTTTCTCAGTAACAGCCTATAGGGTGTTTCTAAAGAACTGTAAAGGTTAAATTCTGTCCTCATTAGTTATCACTTCAGATAGCACCACTGGAAGTTCCCTTCATCGCAACCCACATTAAAGGTCTGTAGTTGAAGAAAACTTTTTGAAAGTGTGTTCATAGAACCTGAATTACTTGG